>JAUTXW010002273.1:0-230000 GCA_030620095.1 Kuschelorhynchus macadamiae | reverse complement strand
AGTAGAAACTTTATGTGGTTTTTTTTGTTGTTTTTTCTCTCTCGAATATTTGATATCGTTTGAAATCAATAGCCCCGCTTAATTATTGACATGGAAAACTAAACCGTTTTTTACAGTTGCTTTAACATTTCCTGGACCTGAAAATATGACAAATTAAAAGTTTCCTCTGATAAACCAAGCTTTCTAACCACTGCAACTATATGAAAGAAAATATGTGTGAAAATGGTTTTTTATAGCAAGAAGCCAAAAACTCATAAAAAATTGATAAACTTCTAGCTAGAAAATGTTTAAAAAAACTCACATACTCAGTTTTTTAAATTTTAAATCTCATTTACTCGGCACTAAGAATCACTAAAAAAATTGTTTCGTTTGTCTTTCCAACATACATTCTTGTCTTAATTTCTTCATTCGTTTCTTGGTCATTCAGTGTTATTCCTGCCATGGTTTTTAGTGTATTTATTTCCGCTATTCATTTTATCATTTCGGGCTCATTTGGACCTAGATGCAGCAGAGAAAAGTAACAAAAACTATTATATAAGAGGCAAACATAGAACGAAAGCTTTCACGGCTGTGGTCAATTAAGAAATCATGGTTAAGGGATTAGACCGTGTGAAAATGGAATTACTTTCCGACGTTTCGGGTTCGATTGCACGAGGCATCTTCAGGGATCTTTACTTCACGAGATCGGAACACTGAATGAGCTCGAAGAGACCTAGGCCGGCTATTTATAGTCGACCTGTGACCCTGTGTCACGATCGATTTCGACATATGATGAAGACTGAAGCCCGTATCTCTATTAAATAGTTAGCATGCTTATAACATTATTATATTTTACATTTATGACATGTCCAGTGGAATGTTGGAGTTCAGAAACAGCAGATTGTACAATTTGTTTCTTTCTGATACATTGTTCATGTTCTCTAAGCCTAGTCGATTTGGATCGTCCCGTTTCTCCAATATAGACATCACCACATAAACGGAAAATTAGAGAATCTATTGAAATTTTTAAGCATCCTAACAATTTTAATAGAAATACGGGCTTCAGTCTATATCATACGTGGAAATCGATCGTTACACGTGAAATAAAGATCCCTGAAGATGAAGCATGATTTTTTTATATATAATAGGCAATGTATTAGAGAGAGTGGAAGGAACATTCTAACTTCCAACAAATAAGTGGAGTCTATAGTAGAATATTTTTCAATGTGCTTCGTTGTTTTTAAAGTTTAAAGATGCCAAACCTAGTATATTTATAACAATAAAATGAAACAATAATATACAGATTGTGCCACTAAAAATATACAAGTTATGTCTATATTTCTATTTCTTCGTACATTTTTAAATCTTCTGATGTTCTAATACGAAAATAACAGAAAAATCCTACAACTTTTATGTTTAAAGATGTTTTGTGTCAAAATAAAAAATGAAAACCTTGAACAACAATGCATGCCTATTTTTAAAAAAATGGTCGGTCATAACAAACAAAAATAGTAAAAATCGTCAAGTCTGACTTTCCCCTAGGTTTAAAACTTAATTTTTTGCCCTTGGGATTCAAAGGTACACTAACGTTAGCTAAAAATCACGCTTCTACCTGTTGTATGTGATATGGGCATAACTGATACATTTTTAAGAATTCCTAAACAGTTTTTGTATAGAAAGTTTTGACAACTGAATAAGATGGCAACGCTGCGCAATGCTGTATTTCTAAACCTAACTACTCGAAGACTTAATAGAAAATGCGACAAGTTTCATTCATATCATTCGTTATTTGGATTTGGGTACAAGCTTTTCTATTACTTTTGCTTCAAAGCGTCTGTCGGGAACATTGATACCAAGTTTGAAGGAGACTGTGGGAGTTTGTCTACTTTATTAATATTTTCGGGTTTTTCGATAGGATTATCTTTAAGAGTTGATTTTGTGTCTATATAAGAGATACTTATTTCTTAAAATATGTCAAAGAGCTGCATCCTGACGTTACGAACCTGTGTAAATGTCGATCTGTTAAGTAATTATTAATAATAATGTTCCTAAAACAGAAGCAAACAACTTAGAGATTTGAGATTATTTTTTTAAAGCCTATTCAAATTTAAGATGCGGTGCATGTATGCCTTTCAAAATTATATGATAATCGACCACCTTTATTTAAAGCCATATTGCTCGCACAACCACTCTCCTTAACAAAAGTCCGTTTGTCACTATGGCTCTCACACGAAAACCTGGTGTGGGTCGTGTCATTTTAGAAAACCGTGTTTTTCGACCTTCCGGCGGGCATATCTCGAAAATTATTAATTAGAGATAGGACATTGAATTTGATATGAATTTTTAGAGGAGAAATGGATCTCGAGATTTGTTTCAAACATTCCTCTGTACCACCTTTGATACCAAATTTTGAGTTTATAACTTTAACGATTAAATTACCGCAATTTTTTAAAGTTGATGAGTCATTTTGCCGCTTAGTACGTTTAGTAGTCGAAACTATTTCCAGACCCGCGGATGGAGCATTTATTTGGCTACAAAAAGCTATAACAACAATATAACATTTCCTTCTAACTAAGTGGGTGAAAATTCGATTTAAAGAGAAAAGTGCACATTTCGGTCAAAAATCGATAGATACCGATCCATATACAACTCGAAATGATAGGTGGCCTTGGCCTAGGATGCTATTTTGACATGTCTGTTGTGATAGACGTCACGGCTAAGTTTTGGTTTGTTTAAAGCAATTATTTCTCTGACGTTTTTTATGGCTTCGATTTATGTTTGTGCATTTACGCGTTACAGAATCGTGTTCACGATTTGCATTTTAAACTTTATTATTTAAAACGAGTTTAAGTATATGTGCATTTTCATTGTGTTCAAAGAACTCTCATGTGACAAGAAAACTGTTCCTTTCACGCCATTGTATTTTAACGATATGATAATTATTTATTGTGATTTGATTAATAGGTGTAAATTTGAATAAGTTCTTCCGAAGAAGTTATCGACTTTTGAAATTTTCATTTTCGTTACTGATTTAGTCAATTTTTGATTTGTACTATTAAATTTAGTATACTCATTACCCGAATTGGTAAATTTTCTATCTTTTTGATCTTTTTATTTTCAATTTTGTATCTAATAACTAAATTTTTTTTAAATGAGATTTTACAGATAAATGTATAGCATATATATCCGTAACCGGATGTATCGGACTAGCGGACGTTTGTTAATCAAAAATAGCTGTCAAGGTTATGACAATAGTAAAATAGGATCGAAAATAAATGTGTATGATTAGACACCTAAGGTCACGCACACGACTAATACACGAACCCAGAGTCCACAGGGAAAACCTGACATTTTGCTTATTTACATGTACTACATCTTGAATTTGAATAGATTTTAGAAGCTTTTATTTAATTGCTTTCTTTATATGTCTGTCTTTCCGGTTAAAAATTTGTAATCCATCCAAATCATTCATGCACTTCCTTGGCATCTTATTGAGGCAAAATGTAATGTCGGGGAAAATGCAATAATATGGTACCATAAATACGGTGTAAAAATATTGTGAATATTTTATACAGGATGCGTAAAAAAATTGAAATGTTACATGGTGTTAATTAAAAATCGTGTGTAAAAAACTAAGGCAAAAAAGTACAAAAAAAATGTAATTTAAAAGAAAAACAAGCTTTTATTTATAAACTATTGAACTAAGCAGTAAAAAATAATATTTATGGTATGAAGTTAAATACATAAACACAGAGCCTTTAAAAATTTGAATAGAATTTAAAAGTTTGAGGGGTGAGAAAACATCACACTTGAAATAAAATATCAGGCCTCAAACTTTAGAAGCTATTCAAATGATTAAAGTTCTTGGTTTGTGTATTTAAGTTCATACACTAAATATAATTTTTTACCTTTTAGCTCAACAGTTTATAAATAAAAGATTGTTTTTAAAAATATTTTTTACGTTTATTTTATTTTTCAGCTCAGCCCCTTGTATTTACTCTACCATTTAACACCCAATCATTGACCAAATCGTTATTTTCCCTGACAATTCCAATTTTTCGTGGTTCTGCACCAGATGTGTTGCTGCAAGAATCTTTCTCAAGCCTCGATTCTACAGACAACTTCTGGATATCCAGACTCACCTAGTACTTCGTTTATACCTTCCTATATTTCTTTTAGAGGTATTTCCTTTTTACACACCTCTTAATATAATTTGTTAAAAATCGAAAACACAACACAGGAACTAAATGACTAATTGCACTAATTTGTAATGTAAAAGATGTCAATGGATCCGAAACCGCCCTCTACCACCAATCTTATTATTTTGTCCCGCATCATTTTCAGTCGAAAATCTATAAATAAAATTAATTTAATATTGTTGAAAAATGGTTTTATAGTAATGTACATCAAGTGCATCCCTTAAAATATAACAAGAATTATCGTTTTAACAATGTTAAACGCATCCATTTACTCTGCGGTTTATCAAATGCGAAAATTTAAATAACCGAGGACATCAACAAAAGAGAAAAAATCATGCCAAGGTAATCATGAGTCCTCAATAACTTAACTCCCCTTACACCTTTGCACAAGTACCATATCCCATAAGGGAATCCCGTGTCATCCTTGACACATGCCGCCGGCGTCGTTACATCCATCTGGAGCGCCGCTAGCGTCGCGACGTATCCATGGTGACCGAAAGTTATATATACACAAGCCTCTGGATAAAGTTTTGATTAGTACAGACGGCATCCTAACGAGAAAGGCGTCCTTTTAGAAAGACGCCAGAAATTTTCGCGACAGTTTTCCCCGCGTTTTTGTCGTTTTGCCGGTTTTGCTATTGTCGTTTAAAAAGTGAGTCTTCATTGGACTAACGGCCTTGAGCTGAAGAGAATTTTTGGCAAAGTGGTTTCTGTACTCGAAGAGGTAAGAATTGATTTGGTGTTATTTAATTATTTGTTAAAAGATGTTTATTAACTGTGTACTAAACTATATATTTAAATTTATTAACATATTTTTTTTAGAATATTTTCCTAATCAGCATAATATATATATTTTTTAAGCTTTTAATTAAATTAATACTATTTAACAATGTGCAGTTTTAGTATATAAAATCCGACGAAAAGTCATTTAAATTATCTTTTAAAAATTTCAAATAATTTTGTTATTGTTTATTTTTCTATTGTAACTTTTGCTAGAAGTTTTTATTTACTGTTGCCAAAATATAATAATACTAATAATAATAAATCGCTTTTATTCAGTTTCAGACTTAATATGCTTATATGCTTTAGAAAATGTAAATGTAATGTTAATGTTTTAAAACAGTCAAAACTACTTTACAAATGTTTACAAATTTAAAACATGTTTTTGTGTATTTTTAAAATTTCAAGAAATGAATACCTTAAGTAATGTTTTATAATTCGAATTTATTTTGAATAATAGTGTGAAAGTAAAACATAATGCGTGTTAGATGAAAATTTTTTAGAAGGAAATTTATATTTTATTTTTGCAAAACAACTTATTATTGTAAATTTTCACAATCTAAATATTAAAGAGACTTTTAACGACCTATGCATTAACAGATACTAATAAACTGGTTATCAAGTTTCTCGAGGGTAATGTTGATATGGTTAATGTTGTGTGATCTTGTAGACTTAAAGAAATATCATTTTGCTTATATATGTACTTTAAACGTAATTTACCTATGAAATAACAGGGTTTGGAGTTTCCTGTTGATGTAAAAGTGCATGCTTTTTCCAGGTTTTCATTAAAAAAATGTTTATTTATTTTTAACAAAGTTGATGCAGTTCTTAACATGGATGTATGATTTATATGACACCTAGTCCATGACGTTACAAATACGGCGCGACGAAAGCGATTTATTGAAATCACCTTAAAAAAAATTCATTCAGCATTTTTTCAAGCTCGACTTTACTGAATTCCTTGACCTAGGAAAAAACGCTCAATCGTGTTTGTCTTAAGAGATACCGATACGCATATATGAAGGCTTAAAACCAAGCAAAAAATCGTGTACTCTACATTTCAAATCTTTTTTAAAAATCAACATTAACACCAATTGAAGATTTTGTACCAGTCTCCAGGTATTTAGTATTTCGCCAAGAGCGTTTCTTCCCAATGCATTTACATACATTTTTATTGGGAGCCATTTTGTTCCATCATATTGGAATCGCATCAATATTTTACGAGTCTCTACCTATGCCACACATTAATTTTTGTGCAAAATTAAAGTCGATTGAATAATTTTTTTTTTTTTTTAAGTTGATCAAAACAGTTTTTCTCGCTTATCTCTATATCATATTTATTGTTTGCACAAAATTTGAAATTATTCTAGCAGTTCTTTCAGGTGGATTTTTTATAGATTTTATTAGGACAGTTCATTTCTATGTATCACCTGATTTGTGTGAAAAATTTAAGTTAAATTGGATAATCATTGTTTTATAAATAAAAATTTTACCAGTTCATCTCTACATCACCAAATTTTAAATCAATCTAATAAGGAGTTCTTCAGGCTGATTTGTTAAATATTTTATTAAGTCGCCATTTTAGATTCGTGCCAAAATTTTATCAGTTAATTCCTATGTGGATTTTCACCAAAATGTTTTCACCAAAATGTTAGCTTTCCATCCTCCTCAGACAGAACGACATATCGACAGACCGAAAGACTGACGGAAATGGGAGAACATATTTTTCCCTTATGAGCGAAGTAAAAATTTAACTGTAGTTTCCGATCGATTTAGCTCAGACAATAATATATTAAAAAAAATTAATCAGGATCATTTTTAAAATATCTTCAATTCATTTTCCTGCATACTATGTAACTCTCTACTAACTAATTATTTTGCATTCGCAGAGGCTAGTCTGCAATGTAGACTTTGGCTAGTTCATCGAATTAAAAAACGATTCTAATAAGCAGAGCCAATACGCAACTGTTAGTCAGCTTTAACTGGAATTCCACTTTGGTTTATTAAATTATGTAAAAATCTAAACAATATTTAGCTTCGGAGGGGAAGAGGTCCAGACCTCATGGACCTCCTTACCTGCTGAGTTCCTCGTTCCTTTGTTGCATAGAGTATGGATTTTTATTACTCCAGAACTGCATATTATGTGTCACCAAATAATAGTATAGAGAAAATTTGTGGTTTTTGTTCAGGAATATAAATTTCCTTTATAAATGCCCAGTCGTCTCATTCACGGTAATATTATATAAAATATAACAAAATCATTTCATTGACATTTAATATTCTTATTCGGTTATCGTTTTATTGACAATGGTAAACGGTGTACGAGCATTTTCGTTAACTCTCATTCACGGCCAACTACAAATGTTTCCCCCTTAACTGAATTAACATTAGATTTATGATAAATATAATTCAAATATTTTTTAGTATTTTTTTACTAAAATATTAAGTATAAGTAAAGTTATGTTCATATCGATTAAATAATAAGGATATTTATTATACTATATTTTTAAATAACAGGGTGCAGTCAGTAGGATATGAATTTGTGACATAAGAGAATATATTTTTTACTTTACTCACAACACTTCAACATTTGTTTAGTTAGTTTTAATAAACCACCATCTTTAAAAAAATCAAATTCGGTGCATCTAGTGATAGCTATTTTAGAAGTACATGATTATTACAAAACTTATAAATGATACTGTACATGTTCTTTGAAGATACTTATAACGATGCGCTATCTATCCATCGCATCGTGAAACAAATTTCCAGCTAATTTAAAACATACACAGGTGAAACAAATTCACATCTAATTTAAAACATACACTAGGCATGACTTAACACGACCTACGCGCAATCCACAAAAAAACGTAAACGTATTTTCTTAAGAATTCTTAGAGTTGTCCCCAAAAATACCGGGATTAAAATATTTGGCATAGCGGAGCAATGAGCGTGCATTTTGAGAAACGTACTCGACGACTAACATGCTGATAATTTAAAAAAAGGAGACATTTATCAATTTGCTAAATCAGCACTATGACGTGTTACAAGTAGGTTGGAAGGTTGTTTGTAACAACAAAATTTTTCAGTTGATGGATGGCAAAAAGGTTTTTTATGCTTTATGTGATATTAGTGAGTTCTTAAAGAAAATTGTCATCTCTTTTAATGCGTTCTTATTATCTCCAAAATCGCCAAGACTTGTTCAAACTTAAGTATGAACAGGTGCCTAGCTATTTGAAGATATAGTCTTTTTATCGATATTTTTCGGTTCAAACAATGCATAAACAATAACTTTAAACTTTGCTATATAAATTATTTAATACATTTTAAGGAAAAGGTAAAACAATCAAAGATTATTTTAAATATTTGTATGCAAGTGAAAATTAAAGTATTTTATATGAGTTTTTCTTAAGTGTAAATTAGTCTAAATTAGGATCTCTTTATCGATTTCTTAAACCTCGGATGATGATTTTTTTTACGATGATAATACTTCCTTCTTACTAACGATGTAAAAATATATATTTTTTTAAAGGTAACTATGAGAAACCAATACATATTAGTTTAGTTTTAGTTTTTGTGATTATTTGTGGCATTTTTTATTTGCTTATATTAAGTAAATGTACCTAACTAAAAATAGCAGAGTAAATTCTTAATCAAACTTAATTAATTTATTCTTAATTTATGAATTCTCTAACCCCTAACAGCCCCATAGAACCTTTGTAAATTTTAGTAAAAAGGCAAAGTTCAGTCCATTACTCTTTCAGATAGTATTACATTTTCTTAAGGAATTTTCGTTTTTAAAAGAAGGGCTGCCAAAAAAGAAAATCCTATCTCAATTTAATGGATGCGGGATTATTTTAGCCCACGCTCAAAAACTTTTAACCACATTAAACTAGATGGTTTATGCGTGGCTTATTCTCATTTTGCTTTTCTCCACTCTACTATATTTCGTTATGAAATTTGTGATTATTATTGCTTTCAACTTAGCCAAAAAAAAACAAATAAAAACACCTACTGATAGTTAAAGAGCTTAAGAATTTACTATTACACTATTTTAACTTAACCCTGTTAAAAAAATTAAAAAATTAAAAATATCATAAAATAATAAATAACATCATAAAATACCAAGAGTCTGAGACATTTAATTCAAAAAAAAAATAGCTATGTGCTTCGCTTTTTTGAGGCACTACATATTACTTTGTTTCACTCTTGGGATATTTATATACAGGGCGCCGTGCCTCCACATGAAGTTAGCAATTTCTTAAACCATCAGTATAACGAATTGATCGGTAGACATTTAAATTGTCCTGCAAATAGCCCAGGCCTTTAAACACATTCCTTTAGAGTCATTTGAAAAATGTCGTGAACATATATAAGAATGAAAATATTGCACAAGTTCAATTGAAGGTGAGAAATGAAATAATAAATATGAACAAAACTAATACTGTATGTGTTAAAAACACATTTCATAGGCAGAGAAGAATATATAAAACGTGCAAAGAATTACGTGGGAATTACGAAAAAAATTCTTTTAGTATTTATTTGGCAATGTCAACATTTTATCAGTTCATGTTTCAATTCATTTATTATTGGTTATATTCACTTGTTATTGCTTCTAAATGTTGTTAATTATGTAATAAAAACCTTATTGTTTGAAGAAAAAACTCATTTTGTATAAAAATAAGATTATAAATTCACGGTGACTATGTTAATCCATAGACATAATAGGATAATGGACTGAGCTTTGAGACGCTTCGTTGACTCCAACGCAGTGCAAGAGAGAAGGAGCTAATAAAGGCACATATTTATCTCTCTCGCCCAACTAGTAGGATTACTGCCTTTTTTAGGTCCAGTTCTCTCACGCGTTGATGTCAAGGTAAAACATGGCGCATTGGCCATTTAATATAATTCATTATGTCAATGATGTAAATCATGACTTTACTTTAGACTTAAATACCTAAAATTAGAAAAGGTAGCAGGTATCTTGTTTGCAATCTGGACACATGTATCTCTGTGGAATAAAACTTAAATTGAAATATATTTCAAAAACATCTTTAAAACCGCATAGGGTGTATAAAATAAGTATAGGAATTTTCTTAGTGAAAATCCATCTTTTATATTATATCTCTTTATTCGATGCTGAGTTGTTTCGCTGATAGCTATGAATGATCTATAAAATCAATAAAACTTTCATATTTAACAGTTCCTTCCGCCTTTATAAAGAAAGAAGGTATAAAAATTGTTAAGTTTTATTTGGATATTTCTATATTCTATCTTAATTGACAGATTGTAGGCCACTAAATTACCCACAATATTTACCAATCCGCTAAATCTGAAATAAACGATTTAGTGGTCTGTCCCATCAGTCGTGTTCGTTTCGAAATAAACGAAATAGCGCTAAGCAGGAGAATTGGTTAACACTTCCGCATTATGATGTATTCTAAATTTTTAGCTGGAAGATGGGTTTAAAATGAGAAAAAATATACCTTTATTGAAATAGAAGCATGGTTAGAAGATCATTGTCTACGATTAGACGAATTTTTGATGAAGTACCTAATATCGTTAACGCAAATAAACATATGTATAATGTAATTTGGCTAAAGACTGGACGCTAAGTAATAGACTCACAGCAAAATAACTTATTAGTTTTTCTTATAAACCATGTTTATAAAAGAGCTAAATTGTACTTTTGTAACCTCGATTATAATCATATTTAATAAACAACAAATGCTAATTTGAGAATACGATAATAGCAGTTATAAGTTCTGTTTATCCTTAATGCCTTTTGAAACAAACTGAGCATGTATTATTTCTCTCTGTCTGTATATACTTGGACATTTTAGGCATGCCTTCTATAATATTCTTGTTGCACCATATGTTTTTGCAATAAACTGCCTACATACATTTCATTCTTTGTATGTGATACGGTCGATTCCTCTGTTTATACTTAACGCATTTTTACTTTACTTTGTTCTCATCACATCACATCACATTCTATTTCTTTCATCTGCACTATTTTAGTTTAGCGTTTTCACTATTCTTCCAGAATAATTCAACTTTTTACTTTGAAAAAAAAACAAGTTATAATAATTTTAATAAACATGGACATATTTTATATACATTTTAATACATATAAACTGCTTGTTTTTTTAAAAATGTGCTCACACATGTAAAAATTAATCACCATGCTTTAAGGGATGTTGCTCTATCGTAGTTCTAATGGAGATAAACAATAACAAACAGTTCCTACACTCTATAAGCATCGTAATGAAGCTGTCCTTTCTTTTTTTACTATCATAAAAAATAAATATAAAGGAATAAAATTTCTAAAAATAAACATAAAAAAATAACTTCTAAAAACCGACTGTAGCTAAATCTGGTAGTTAGGGAGGGGTTTGATGCACTGCGATGTTTAAGTGCTACCCATTTAGAAACTAATTTACTATTATAAACTCCTGTGTTTGTCTATTTACTAGTCCGTTATCTACATCTTCTTTTCCCGAAAGTTTGTTTATAGGAGTGTCGATAAGTGTTTTTTATAGAGAAAATAGAAAAAAAAAACAAATAATGTTCAATTTAGTTAACATTCTTTTAACTTACAAAACTGTCTTCCACCTGTTATAAGCTTTTACAATAACTTTGTGGAATTCTATAGTTTTTTTTAAACTTTGATTTCAAAAAAACAAGACACGGGTCACGTGGTACAGATTTTATTTTTAGCTGGCATTTAGATTATTCTTGACCAAGCTCCCAGGTTGAGGTTTGTTATCTGACATGGCACCTTAAACTTAAAATTTTTCCCGCTAAAGTTTTATATTTTATTCGGCATTGACTGTTGTACATGTATTTTTGATTTGACGTTTGAATAATATTTCCACGTAAAATTTTAAAAGTTCTAAAAGCTTTCGGCATTAATATATTATGTTTCATTAAATAAAAAAGGACACGTCCTTTCCTGTACCCAAATGAATGTATAGACTCTATACATGTCTATACTAAACTCTGTACAATATTATAGTAATTTGGCACCACATTCCCTGGATTAAAATATATATATTAAAATAATTTTAAATATATTTGTTTATTTTGTACCATATCCAAAATAAATGTCGTAATCGAAAAAAAACTTCAAGACAAAGAAATCAAACATCCCGGTAGACATCAATCAGTGCACCCTAAATAATGAGCATTCATGGTCATATTTTTAAATATCGTCCTCTATTTTTAGGAAGAAGACATCGGGCTAATCGGTGTTTTAGGTTTTTTTTTTGGAGCCGGCTTATAAAATCGTCCAAGTAGGATGGCAGCCGGCTACATTCCACGTCGCGGCTATTTTTAATTCGTTCAGGCGCCGAATGTTGGAATGGAGATGCTAAGCGCGACGTAGTTCTACCGAAAAGCTTAGATTTCTTAGAATTTTTTGTAAACTTTCCTGAACGGTGTGTTTGTTTTCCTAGTTCTTTACCAGTTCCTCTATTTTCGGTTAATGAATTTGACTTTGAGCAGGTGGAAACGGGTCTCGAAAATGTTGGTTGTGCCGTTCGTGATGCTGGAGGTATATTATTCATTTTATTTTAAACTCGTTTTATAATATATTAGGTAATCTGAGCAGTATTAGGAATATATTTACCGTTTATACTTAACTAAAACTATTTGTTCCAGTTTATTTATTTAAATAATTATTTACATAAGAAGTCCTTAGATAAAAAAGGAAAGACTCTTTATCTTATTTAATGTCTTTTTGTTATTTTATGCACAGCTAAAAATTTGCAATAATGGAATTATTTTTCTTTTCTTTATGTGGCTCATATACTTGTTTATACTTTCAGAACTATACATTTTTTCATGTTTTTATAGCAGTTTATTGTTATAGTTGGTTTTCAGGAAACATCTTCAGTTGCCTTTTATGTTTTATAGGCACCTTCAAGTTGACTCTAAGTCGCAGTTAAAAATCTGTTGTTCACTTCATTGTTTTTCTCTAGTCTTTCAGCTATCCAAACAGGTGGCTGGTTAAATTACAGTAAAGCTTAAATGTATCTTGTGTTATTTTTAAACATGTTACTATTCCCACCAAACTTCAAGTATGTTAAATTTAATAATATGGTTCACGATAATTTTTTGAACGATTGTTGCATTTTCCAAGCAGTAGCAAAAATTTGTTTCCGCTAGTTTGGAATATTATTTTTCTTCATATAATGCATAGCATAGATGCTCTCAAATTTTAACTTAATCTAATTTTACAAAAAAATTTTCTGCGGGGTCATAGCTTAATATATTTCTGAAATTTAAATTTTTGCAAAGTTTTAAGAAGTAAACATCGTGATGTTTCAGATTTATTATTGCAAAATAATGTAGTTACTGTATTTATCTATTACATTTAATAAAACTTGGTCGTCTATCTATATTGATTTGACCAGTAGTAATGTCCTGAATTTTAGAAGATATTCACATTTGTATCAAGAGAAATTAAATACATGTCATGTTATTATATAAAGATATTTGCATTATTGCAGACAAATATGTTAAAGCTGAAAAAGTTGCTTTTCCTTCGCTGTGATTCGAGCCCAGGACTTCATTATTTAAGCAGGCGAACTAAACAGAGAACGGGTTGCTAATAATAGGTATTAGTTGTTGTCGTGGTACAATACTACCGCATTCTCCATAAAGGTACCGTGATGATCGAAGATCTCGTGAAGAAACAAGACATGTATCTCTAAGAGTGTAAATTTCTTAAAAAAGTTTACGGCATCTATAAAAAATTTACCAAGGGTGACTTAACTTAAGATTGTAGTGTTAGCCATATTAAACTGACGAGTAAGTTCATAAGTTTGAAAGTGTCAAAAAAGGGGATAGGTAATATAATTTTTTCAAGAGCATACTTCGTAAACTATTAATATTAAATTTGCAAAGTTGCAAAGCGTAGGAACCAAAAATAATTACCGACACACGAGAATACATCAATTATCAGAAACATTTGCTTATTGGAATGTAAATAAAGAGCGATTCTCTCCAAATATTTAAACTAAGGTTACATATTGCAGTTTTTTTTAATTTGGCGTGAGTAAACGTTGCATTAATTTAAGATAATCTTTACTCTTTATACTTCTACTGGGAAAAAAATGTTGCCTTGATTTTGCAAAGTTCTCCTAAATAATTAAAAAAACTCCATATCTGTTACCAATTGATTGATTGCCAAAGTTTATTATAGACTTGAAATTAAATTCATAATCACGAATGTTTTTCTGTCGACACCAAGACCTGCTCCAAAGCGAACGATACAAAAGCTTTTAGAAAGGAACACAGATAGAAAAAAACGTGCATTAATTTCTGTGTGTGTCTGGTAGTCGCTTTTTTAATTAAAAGCTGGCAAACAATCCTTTCGAGAATATTTTTAAAAATGTTTTCACTAATGTCGCTGACCGCTAAGATTGGCGGCTCACACAAAGGAATTTTGCAGCTACATAATTAATTTTTTTTCACACAAAATAGTTTTAGAACATTGAACTAAATATTTGAGTATATGTAAAAAGTTTATTATAAAACATTAATATTGAAAACAATAACTGTGACTCATATAACCAGTCTAGAATCGAATAGAAATATGTGCGCTAAATGCTTGTGTTATATAACTTGCTCCCATAAAAAAGTTGCCAAAAGCTTTCGGATGTGGTAATAAATTTCATTATTTTATTATTTAAGCAATATTTCATCTTCACACATTAATAATGTCACCAAGTAAAACTTGGTTTCCAGTGATACTTTATTGATATTGCTGTTCTTTCTGAAGTTATTTTAGTTGGACCGCCTAAAAGTTGATTTCCTTTTTGATTTGCAAAAATCAATACCAGTTTTAAGTAAATACGAATATTGTAATGTGTAACATTCCAATATTTTTGTATTTATTTTTTTTCCCATAGACATCGTGACTAGTGGGGGTATGTTCTGCTTTCAAAGAAGCACGTACGACATAATCTCTTCATTTGCAGCAATTACAAATCGAAGAAAAGATTCAGCCGCAGCAAAAAACAGAAGGATTAACACATTCCAAAAATTATTAGACCACTGAAATTTATTTGCATTTCACAATCAAAATTATGAGTACGGAAGTGCGTGCCAAAATAATTTAAATGTTCCACTCTGCTGCCTCAGAATTTAATACAAATCTTCCACAAATCCAGATTTACTTCCAGTTGGACTTAATACGCTTTCAACATCATATTTTCGGAATTTATTTTATTTGCCTTACCGTGAACTTTTCGAAGGCATTCCGAAGACAACGGCAGTGTTTGTTTTAATTCTTCACTGGATGAGTTATTGAACTTGTATATTTCGATTTGGATTTTGTAGCAGTTTTATTTGGATAACGTGAAGTAAGGGCCAATATTTGGATTGTTTGAGAACGTACTTTCATTAAATATAAATAAGCAAATTGCTCAAATAAAAAGAGTACATTCTTGACGAATAATTTTAGAAGATCCCCGAAAAGTTTCGAACAAAATATCGTATATTTTAAAACATCCCCGAATTTTTAGGGAAAAGGTGTATTACACGAAGCCAAAAATACCTTTTATGTGGTTTTAGGTTGAACGTAACATAAGATGGTTTCAAGTATTATGTTTCAATTTTTAAGAAAGCTCTCAGGGTGACTAATTCAGATGATGTCATTGTTGCTATCTCCAAATCCCTAAGTGCCTCAAGGATGGTTAAATTACAGAAAAGTTGCCTTTTTTGATGCCCTTTCGAGATCTTTTTACCGTGTTGCCAAACACTTGTGAGTTTCTGAGATACAGAGTGGTTTGTGAAAAACGCCTTAGTATATCTCGTCGAATATTTCAAAAACTATTGGTATAATAGTGGATGATAATTCTATCAGAAGAGAATTCGTGGAAGTATCTGTAAAACAGACACAGATCGCCCACAATTCGACAATGCTTTAGTGATGCAAGCTTCCTTGTGAGTTTTCGATCATCATCAGACGAATAACTCTTCTTTGGTAAAAGTCAAGGATATTAAGGATTAAAGGAGAGGCTGTCCTGTTTCAAATATTAAATAAAATGCAATAAATACGTTTCTAAGGACTTTAAATTATGAAAACAAATCTGTGCAAAAAGCCCTGATGATGACATTCTACAAGGTCGAAACGTCGTCAAAAATATTTGTGTAGTACTAAGTACTGTGTATAATGATATTGTAAAGAAGAAAAAAATGGTTTTAAGAATGAGAATAAAAAATCCAGATTCGAATTAACAAAAATTAAGTTGGCGGTGGCCCGAAACTCGAAAATCAAAATTAGGGAAATTTTCGACGAAATATATTTAGGGGTATTTCACAAATCACCATGTATCTCGGCAACTAATAGGAATTTGGCAATTCGGTAAAAGGTTTTTGATTGGACATAAAAAAGCAACTTTCCCTAATTTAACTGACCTCATAGCACTTACCGTTTCGGAGATAGCAGTATTGACATCACCTGAATTAGACACCTTGTATACAAACAAATTATTTCATAAAATATTATTCTTTGTGATTCTTTGATCCATCTTGCCTGGTGCCTGATGAGTTGTATATTTTTAATATATTCTGGCTGTTCAAAATTATAAATTAATTTTAAAATAAAATTAAAATTAATGTACATCGTTAAACCGTATTTCATGTTTAAAAAAAATATATGTCAAGCGCTATTAATCTGTATAATAATGCGGCAGTTATTTTGCCATATTTCATATGTATATATAATATAAATTTAAAATAGACTTTTGTTTCTAAATTAAACCAGAAACATCTTCTAAAATATTTTTAAGATATGCGAATACAGAAAAACATAACTTCACCATATGTCACCTTACAACTAATATTAAATATAAAATAACGCTGAGAAAAAAATTTAAAAAATGTATGACTAATTTTGTCAAATGGTATTTTAGTTCAAGAAATTATGCCAAGCTTTGTTTATTGTCTTGTCGTTTTGAAAAATGGTTTTTTGAAACGCAAATTTAAATCTCGGCGACTTATTATTAAATATTTGCCTGTTTCTAATTTGTCACCGCCTCATATTTTTAATTTTATTGATCCTTATAACAAAAGAATTGTCTTATAACACTGTCGGAGTAGTTTCCAAACTAAAACGTGTTTATAATATATATTTAACGTAATAATTAAGTTTTTAACTTGTTTTTACAAACATATAGTCATAGAATATACAAAAAACATTTAATATTTCGAGATATGATATATCAATCAAGTTTAAATTAGCCATATAGTTTGGACACCTACTACACTTTGCAATGCTGAGTCCAGATTTTCAATCCCGTTTAAAATGCAAATGATATCTGAAAACTTAAATTGATATAGTTGTATTTTATTTTATAATAAACTAGTCAAATCAGATATATCTAAATAATTAAACTTTTAGAATTCAAGGTACAGTGATGTGGAAATGGATAGATATGTTTATTTAGATATGTGTAACAATTCAAGATGCTTAATAATTTATTTAAGAAAAGTTACAAAATCGCGGAATACTTTTTGTATCTTTTGTTTACGGTTTATTTTCCTATAAGTAAAAATGATATTGTGCTGATGGTCGTTGATTAAGCTTAACTGAAATATTGAAATTTTTGACTAAATACAATGTATTATAAAAGAGAAAAAATATTACAATTTATCCCATATATGAATTTCTCTAAATTTTACCTTAACACCTTCATAGTATAGTATACCAACAAATAAACAAGAGTTGATCGAACTTCGGATCAGATTTCCTAGCAGGAAATATTAAACATGCATCGATTTCATTCGAACCAGCGTTTCCAATGCATAAATAAAAAAAAGAATGAACGAAAGATAAGGCGACACACGGTTTACGCGTGATACTCTTTTACGTGCTCACGTCAACTCTTCCGAAGTTGTTTTACGTCTGTTTATATTCAGATAAGATACTGAGTATTATAATGTAATGTAGACTATAGAGACAAACTTCGGTTCAATGAAACTAAGATTTTATAAAATCTAAAGCTATCTAGTTATAATTTAGTCGTACCCTTGAAAATTCTGACCCTATCCGATAAAACTAAATAAATTACGATTGTTTTAAAATTGAACTAAAAACCCATTGATTTTCTTAATTTTAAGCCCAATAATAAGCAAGGAAGATCAAAAACTTCAAAGCATTTTTTACAACTTTTCAATTTACTGTTTGTTTATACGACCTACTAAAACAAGAGAAATTTCAATTTAAAAAAAAATTTGCACAAAATGCCATTTTCTGCCAAAATCAAATTAACCAGATAAAATCTTGATATTGCCGTTGTCAGAGGTAAATGAGTATATATTTAAATAAATTTGATTCCATTTGATTAGAATGCTGTAATTTCCTATGTATTTCCTCTGTATGGTAAATGCCGATATTCGTTTGAATCAAGAGCTACTCTAGTAACTTTTTTGGAATAATTGTAGCTGCAAAGCGCTTGTGTGTAATTAGATCCAAAGTAGAGCATTTTTCAGTATACAGGCCGAGATAATTTTTTTCGTGAAAGTTTAGACACCTTTCCATCCGTTGTATTTATTCCAGGATATCAGGAGTTGTGGAGTATATGTCACAAATCGTAGTTTCGTTTTCGCAACATTGCTTTACAGAAGAAAAGTGAAAGATAAACGTTAATAACATAGCAAAAATCTTGGTAAATTTTATTTGAGATAAAACAAAGTAGTACGACTGAAAGATGTAATATAAAATTCTTAATTCAATTGTCTTAAAATTGACATTTTTGTTGCAGAAAATGAAAACCGAAGATAAGAACAATATACCGAAAGTACGAATTGCAGTTATAGGAAAATCAAACGTTGGCAAATCAGGTAAGCATACAGTCCTTTACTTATAATAAGAGAGAAACACGGGAAGTTGCTATTCCGGATATCTTTTATATAGTAAATATTTAGTTTAATAAATACTGATGAGTTTATTGGGCTGATCGGTTTAGAAAGAAGTAATTACAATAATATTATTATACGCTCTGGTCTTCGGGATTCCTTATATAGCTATATTTATAAATAAAAGAAGCTGAGTGGAAAACAGTTAATTTTAAACCTCTTTTTAGTAAACATATATACACAAGTGAGTAACATCTAATATTTTCGATTAAGTGCATTCCACGGAGGTATTTAAAATTGGCAAAACTCCAAAGAACACACATAATTTGCAAAAACTAAATATGGAAATAAAAATCGAACCAGGAAAAACATAAACTTTGGGTAGAATGGTAGCTGAAAATTAATCTCGAGTACTCTGTCTGGCCTTAACTGCTCAACTGAAACGTTGCCAAACAGTTGGCAAATGTCAAATAACGATCAATAAAATTGCTTATCATATCCGCTCGATAAAGTTAGTTTTTGTTTGAGTTGGTATCACTGAGTATAAACGAGTTTGACCTGTTTGTTAGTGTAACCTTAGACATTCTGCGTTAAAGATTAACATGTTTTTCCGATATAACTGTTGTTAAAGTAAGAACATTCCAGTGATTTTCTAGTTTGACGGTTTGTGAAGTTAAAAAAATCCTGACTTGTTCCTCTGTAGGTTGGTTTACATAGTATAATGGATATTTTTAGTTCAATATGTTTTGTGTTTTTTAATTGACAACCTGACCTACTTTTCTTTAAAATATTATACTAAAAATGCTGTGATGCTTAGTTACTACGCAGAATATAAAATAAGAGAACATTCAGGATTGTAAACTCTTTATTAACCGCGACTTTGTAATAGAGTATAATATTTATTTAAAAAGTATTATTTAATTATTTTTATATACTCAAGCTTGCATTCCATTATATTTTTAATGTTAGGTAATAAGTATTTCCCAGGATTACTTAAGAGTTGCGAAACAGGGATAATGCAATATTTAAAAAAGTCTAAGGAAGAAATTGATTTTTTGATGTCTATGTCATTTAGAAAGTTTTTTTTTTAATGGAATTATGTTTTTATTACAAAATTCAAGTATTTTTATGTAAAATAGTAGTTTTTATTAACTGACGTTTTCTTAGCTTTTTTACCATAAATTCTTAATTTCAATAAAGCATTCCCTAATTTAAAAAAAATGTTACGCATTACATATTTCTGAAACCAGATAAAGATACCTTTTACTTGACTTATTTTAAGTTTATTAGCTTTTCTTTTAAATTTCAATACCAATTTTCGTTATCTTGTGATTAAAAAAAAATAAGTATTATATATAAATCAAGTGAAGCCTGACAGAAATAATTATTAGATTGATTTGAAATTTTGTTCAAGAATTAAGTATGATATAAAGATGAAATGGTGAGATTATGGCACGTATTTAAGTTGGGGAAACAAAATAACGGCCAAATAAAATGTGAAAAAAATCGCCCTACCAGGTTTTATACATTATCTTTACGTTTTAGCGTCCCTAGATGCCAAAAAATATGGTTTCTCAATTCCGTTCATCTTTCTGTGGGGTATGTCTGTCTGTCTCTTAGTTCACTGCTTAGCTAAAAAACGACGTACCCGACTCCTAATCTATTTGATGATTGAAAAAAATATAGGTTAAGTTAAAGTGGTTCGAGTAAAAAAAACAAGAGTTTATTCTTAAATTGTCGACGTTTCGCAACTTTATTGTTACATCCTCAGGACACTAAAATGCCAGGAAAGGAAAACGTATTTATGGGTTACAACATTCACCACTCTAACTTAATAACAAGAGGATCGCTAATGAAAACCATTTAAAAAATTATAGGTTATATTTGCGTCAAATTGAGTAATGTGGTTTTCTGTATTGATATGCATTTAAATTTCCGAATTTTGTTTTATTATTACTTATTTCAATCAAACCGTTAAAGTCAAAATTCAAAATGACAAAAAAAAACAGGAATCCTAGAGGGTTTTCAACGTAATACATCTTCAAGATTTTTATGGCAAAAAACCAAATTTTACTACTAATTAAAACATTCAAATAAATCATATTTTACTTTGGCTCAAATATTATTTCATATTCGAAACAAATCAAAACTTAAATAACCACATTTTTCCAGCTATCGATTGCTATCTGGAAAGGAACCTTTGAGTCGAAATATTAAAGCGGACTTGGCACAAGGCAATTTCATAAATCGGATTATATCACTTCAAAGGCAACCACTCACAAAAGATACGGGTAATCGGCTCATTCCTAAAATATTCCTTAAGTTTTCAACAAGGTGCTTTACCTACTTTTAAGTGGGGCAATGTAATATTCTTCAAGATTAGAGGAACGAGGTTAAAAACAGTTTGCACTTTGTTCTTATTATTATGTTCTTTACACGTATAATTTTCAAAATTGTGCACAATATGGGACATTTATATTCTGTAATAACAGCGGAACAAAATTAATGGCCATATTTTAGAGTTCAATTTGTAAAAAATTGCATAAACGGCTAAATCAGTTTTGATGCATTGCCATTAAGAAAACAAAGAAAAACAGCTTTTGAAAAATAGTTAGTAAGTAAATATTGCAATATTGATAAAGATAGGTTTATTAAAAAATTACATCAGTAAGATATTTTATTAGTATTACTAAAATAAAAGACTTCCTAAATGCATCCCAATTTTGACGTTTTCAGTATCGATTGATTTTTATTAAATTTTTAATTGTTCTCATACTACGACAGTTATTCAAAAATCCTTCAAATTAGTGATTACTTTTGACCTACAGGGTCCCCAAAATCAATAGAAATCACAAAAAAATCTTTTTTTTTTCAAAATTGAAAAAAATTGCACTATAATGTTTACCCCCCGTATTTATGAATTGGGATTGCTAAATCAAAATCAAATTCAAAACACTTATCAACCATCAAATGGTCCTCCATTTGTCGAAAACCGCACTTAAATAATTTTTAAATTTTTCGAAATATTTTAAGTTTAAAAATAGCCCAAAATTTTCCATTATTCATTTCAATGTTGCAACACTTTAGTTTAAATTGAACAATGTTGACATGTTTATCTGTTGGCTCTTTACAGTAAATTCACAAATAAACGCCATTTTATGATATTTTTTCTGTTAGTTCCTGACATATAACAAAATGCATTGTTCCTTCAGCGGTAATATCATTTTACCTAGTTGATTTGTGTAGAGAGTCTGTCAAAGACAAATTTGGAAGCAACGTTGTCGGCACCTGCCTTCATAAGAATAAAATCCAGATTAATTATCCCTTTGCTAGAGTTGAAATCCTAGAAAATATTTAATTTTTTTTGGAAATAAAAAAAAATGTATAATTTTTATTATTTTTAAGGCGTTTTCTCCTTAGTCAAAGTTTTATGGATAGGAAACCCTCTGCATTTTGACAACTCGTTTATTTTTATCTATCTTTCCCAATATTTTTAATTTTACTAATATTTTTAATGACTAGCTTTTATGACGTTAGTGAAAAGCAAAAAAAACTCATTAGAAGGTAAGGCCAAAACACATGCATTCTAAAAAATTCAAACTTGACCTATTGTAAATAAAAAATAATTTTTTGATAATCGTTAATGAAAATCACCAGACATCTCTGCTACATCTTTAACATGTTTTGTCTGCTGTTGCCATTTAATATACAAGAAAATGTATATTAAAAAAATAACTTGAGTGTTAACGCATTGTAAATATTTCTTTTGGAATGGCAGCGAGTTATTTATCGCATTTGAAATTATAAAAACATCTAAAAACATTTTCGAACACATACAAATAAAATCGCTCTCGGATAATTAAAATGCATTCCGCAGAGATTGGCTAAATCCAGGTATTATCCAGACATACAAATACAAACCGCCTATGCCAATTAAATTTATGTTTTTTTGCGCGGCAGTATTTCAGTCCACGTGTTCCAATTTTTCAAAACGTTTTAGGTTGAGGTCGAATAGCACCGCTATCAAAAACCGAATCCTCAAAGCGACCTTGCATTTTTCTTTTTGAATTTATAGGTATATAATTGAGAAATACGAAAAAATCCATTTACTTAATTTATGTTTTCTTTTCAGCTCTCACTGTTCGTTACCTAACCAGAAGATATATTGGAGAGTATAGAAGCAATACAGGTAAATGTTTATAATTTAACCGCTTAAGTTTCATTTCAGTTTGTTGCCAACATAAAGTAAGATAAATACGAATAATAGAGATTAATTAATTTTGACTTTGAAGTCGAAAGTAAATGGAGAGTGCTCACGCTTCATTATTTCTTACTATTTAACTTTTTTTACATTTCGGTCATTAAGCAAACAAACAAGTCGGCTGCATGTTTATGTTCGAAGCACATTCTTTATTATGTCATAGACAACGGTTCATTTGCGTTATAAGCCTTCGCATATTTTCGTCGAAAATCACAAATTACAACACCGTCACTTTATTTTCTCATAAAAAATATGTCATAAATTTGATATAATTTTAAAATGTACTAATTTTAATCTCAAATCTTGTTACATTACCAAGTTTTGATTTATCCGCCAAATGATGCATTACCTGGTATACACCATTAAAACAGCTTTTAATTTATCATTTACAATATTTTCTGTTTTCCAAGGTATACTAATGTTTTCCCTGTTTAAAATGAATTACCAGATGATCATCTTATCTTAAGGTCAGTTATCCTTCAGAATGATATTTCCTTTTTTTTAAATGATTAACATGCCAGATTTTAAATCAGTATAATAGTCGTCATAACATGCTGAAAAGATTGGTGTATATATGATAATTAAATGACTACTGACTCTTTGTGCAACCAAAAATATATATTTCCGACTTTATTCTCCTGCCATTTTTATATTATTTTTACTTTTTTGCTCGTTAAATGTTACATTTGGTTTATCTCCAATAAATTTTATTGGGCTGTCATAAAAAGCACGGTCATTTACATTTTGAAAGCATTTGCACAGTTGTGTACAAAAGCAAAATTTTAAAAGATAAGAATCACCCCATTAACATTTTATTTTAGCATATAAAATACCACATCGTAAACTTCCTATAAATCTACTAGAAACTGTTTGCCACTTTGTAAAATACTTATTAGGGTATTAAAGTTTTTTCCTCCTTTTATGACTGTAAATAATTATCCCTGAATTGAATATCAATAAGAAACGCCTCCATAAATAAAACTTTGGGGATTTATATACCATCAACAAGATGTAAAAATGTTTGCCTTTTGTGAAATATGAATGCATAATGTAAATATGTTAACAAACTCTAATCATGAAGCCACTGCTAAATAGAAAAAAAGAGAATTTAATACATTATTAAAACTTACTAACTCAAAGACTCTTAAACTTAATAACTAAGAAAAGAACTACTTTTTTATATAATTTACTATGTTTTATTTTCCTGAATCATAAAGAGGAGAGTAATTTTAATATATTTTTGCTAATTACAGTAATGTTAAGGATTTCTATTAACTTGTTACCATTATCAGCCATTCACAGCGGAGTATCCCCCTTTTTAATAATCCGCTCTTATCAGAAACGTTTGTATTAGATAATGTAAAAAGTTTCGAAGAGAATAAGGCATCATACTCTATATAGCTTAACCCCTCAGCTCTTTAACTAATTCGACAATGGGAAAAAATCTATCTGTAAATGGCTTTACATTTTAAATATAGAATGAATGAAAGAAATATTCAAATTCAATTGGCATACCAGAAACAACATTTTTATTGTATTTTTGGGGATGATACATGATACGAAATTAATTCATGAAAATGTTAGTTGTTTTACATTCTTAACTTTAAAACCCGTATTTTTGAGACAATCCTTATTATGCTGATTTTTAAAAATTTGAGTTTTTAAGCTATAAGACAACAACAAAAAATGTGCTATAGAGATTCTTCTCTTATCACGTTCACGAATAATAATAATAGAAAAACGGAGTAAAATCAGAATCAGAATGATGAGAAGGATTTCAGTGAAACAATATTAAAGACTCTCCCAAAATCAAAAGAAGGTGTGTAGAATACAAAAAAAAATGTTCGTGTTAAGAACGAATAGGCCATAAAACTCCCTACATGATAAACATGTGTTCAGAAGAATGCGAGGCATTTTTTGACGTCTTTGTCTTGGTTTCATCTGGTAACACGGCATATGTACGTCAAACTAGCATCAGATTGATATATTGTTTCCCGTCGACCAAAAACATTTTTCTAAATGATTTAATCATATCTTTTTAAACTAGAATTTTATATAAATATCTATTTTCGATTTTCAAATATTCAGAAATTCCATAACTGCCATATGATTAAACAGATCCTTAAAGAAAGCTATATACCAAGTAAGAAACGCGAGAATCTGCTCTTAACGTGCTGAGCGCAAAATTTTGGCATGAGTTTGGATAAGTTGACGTTGTCCGGGTTAAAATAAATTTTTCATTATTTAGAGTAACTAAATAGTTTGAAATCAACTCATCAGTAGAGGAAATGCAAACAATTTTCACTTGAATCAATATTATTGTGCAGTCCGCAAGGACGCATTAGCATTTCGCGAAAAAAAAATGGCATTGTGTGGGCAGTGATAATTGTTGAAACTATTAAGTTAGTGTTGTGGTTAAAATGTAGAAAACCATTGAAAAACAAGATAAAAGCATTGTTTTTTTATATAAGACCTAACTAGCTTTCATTGACTTCTATAACTCAAATGAGGGAATGTAGCAGTTCAAACTAATTTTAATTTTTAGTCTTATGAGTGATTAAAGTTAAAAATGATTATCGCCTAGTTAAAAAGTTAACCTTTGTAAAACCTGTTTTTTCATTATTTATTTTTGTATAAACAAATTATAACGGCTATTAGCTTAAGTTTTGGCCCAAGTGAAGATATGAATTGAGACATCTTCTTGAAGGAACCTGACTCTAATGTGAACGATGGAAAGTTCGAACCTTTGAAACTCACCTTTTAACCAAGATGTAAATGTATCTGGTTCCTTTAATGCCCCGAAGTAAACCATTGTACCACGAAATATTTTAGGTTGTGTATTGTTGTTTTTTGAATTGTGTTGTGTGGTGTATGTATTGAGTGAGATAACATTATTTTTGTTTGCAATTTAGATCAATGAAACTATTTGTCTGGAAGGAGGCATATATAGTACAATATGCCCACACAAAAACAAGACAGGACGTTGCTAAGGATTGTTTTACCCAATAATCAAGTAGTTATGATTGGTTTTCATAGTCACTAGCACTTCTTTGGTGATAACAGTAATCTTGGACAGATTGTAGATAAAATTTCGTCAGAACCTTGGTAGTAGATATGGAAAAACTGCCTATAGTTTGTCGTTGCTTTTTTTAACTGTAAAGTTCATTTTGGGAGTCGAAGAAGTAAAATGATTGAAGGAAAAGTTACTTTCCATTTAGTGGTCAGTATTCAAGACAACATTTTTACTGCTTCTATGATAAACAAATCAAATAAGGGAATTTCGTTTTTACACCGGTATGCTTAATCTGTCACACAAATTTGAAATCAAAATTTAAAATTCAGATTTTCTAGGCTTTTAAATTACAAAGCACAATATTTTAAAATAAATTAATAACACCTAAATCACTCTTACTAAGACCACATAAACATACAAAATCATATACAAACCCTTTCACCATAGATAACTGTCAAGAGAATATCGATATTATGGTTCCAAGATGAGGCCATGACTTGAATCGACAAATCAGCAAACCGTTATTTGTGTACCGTGTTTTTTGGTAAGCTATGACAGTTGACACATAGCGATTCCGACAAGGGCAGTTAAAATATCTTTAATTTGAAGATTTTCATTATTCATTTAAATGAAGTCGGATTTTTGTTCTCAATTTTACGTTTTTTTGAAGATCTGGGACAAAGATACTATGAACCTTGATACAAGAAAAAAGACCTTTGAAAGGTAGAGATAGTAGAAGTTAGTACGAAGATTTAAGAGGAATTTTAATTTTGTGGAATTGCTGCCAATGACCATCAAAAACATTTTGAGTAAAAATGATATTAAAGCTCCTTGCATAAATTTGAGAGCAAATGGCAACGGGGAGTTTATAAAGAGTTGCGTAATGCAAGAGTTCATTTAGGACTTTGTTTTATTAACTTTTACATATTTTTGCAATTAAATATAAAACTGTGATAAATACTGTTCAACATCAACATCTAGATTTAAATAAATTCTATAGCAGAAGCAATATATACCATATTATATTATTAACAAAAGCAAGAACGGTATCAGCCTAAATTTTATCATTCAGACTTTAAAACTGAAAACTATTTTTTTATTGCTGCTACCCTCGCTCCAAAACCAGCACCCAGCCATGCTTTAGATATAAACAAACAGTAGGAAATATTTATTTTATATGCACGTACAACTCTGCTGATAATCCAGATGGTAATGTTTTTCCAGTTTATTCCCGATTTCCTACGACCCGTATCAGTGCAGTAATTCCCCATATTATTCTCATGTTGCCGATTAAAACGAATGAATATATAATCAGATATTTTTATGTAAACATATCTGCCCTTGAATTATAAAAAATTGCAGAAAAATATAAGTCAGTTGCAGTAAAATAGACTAAAGAAAAGTTTACTTCAAGTTCTAAATTATTTTCACTTTATTACTGATTACTTATTCACTTGCTTATTGAAAACTTTGATCGTATGTGTGTGCAACTACTAAAAAACTTACAATTGGAGAAACAGCATATATACAGGATGACAATTCCTAAATGTGACGTGAAAGAAAACATTTCACAACAAAAACACACACACACGAGAAACAGTTCTCTAATCAAAACGTAATAAGGCTACGTGTGGTCAATAAAGTACAATTCTTGTGTGTTTTTTGGGTCTCACGAATAAGAAAATATTTTTAAAATAATTTTATAAAAAGAAACATTTTCTATACTTAGATACTAACCAAACAATTCATTTTTTCGAAAATAATACTGACTCATTTGAATAAAAACGTTTTCATATCCAACCCTAACAGCGAATTTGAAATGGAATTCATGTATACTAATTTGCTTTGGACCAGACTTAAATCCTATTTCTTTTGCTAAAATGTTTAATACACTCTAAAATTATATTATTTTAAATATAGGTTCTATTATAATTTAGGTAGAAAGCTCTTTACAAAGCGTTTTATTATTCTAATGCAAATTTGGGCCTCAAATATTATTTAGTTATTTCCTTAGTCGTTGCAACATATTAATTGGTAAAAAATGCATTAACAAAAGCAAGTTCTAGTCTTGATCTACACCTTCTTTTTGCCTACCATAAAACTTTAGATCTATTACACAGGCCAATACACATTTTGGTGCATGCGATTTTTTAACTGTTCCTGGGTAATTTTTGGATGCAGAATGTAAAAAAATTCTCAGATTTTGTCTATCAGATCTAGTTAAAAAAAAAATTGTATATATATATTACGTTATAGCTGTTATAATATATAATATTACTATTGCCAGTTAAAAAAACAAAGACACATGGATTTAAGTATTTATTGCAAAAACGTAATATACATAATTACATTACTCACTAATCACATAAAAATTTTCTTTTATACGAGTTTCTAGAATGGAGTTTACTAGGGCAGTCTCGCTGAAGGCTCCAGCAGTAGTCCGCCATCATGTGGCTAACCCATCGTCCTTGATAACGATCTTCCATAGTTTTAATATCCCGATGGAATCTTTCCCCCTGTTCTTCACTACAATCACCTAAGTTTTCTGGAAAACGATCTAGGTGGCTGTGGAGATAGTGAACTTTTATACTCATGTTACAGCCGAGAATATTAAAAATTGAAAGCATAGTTTCCACTAATTCTACTTAATTCTCTGCTTTATGATTGCGAAGAAAATTTTGTACTACTTGAACAAATGAACACCAAGCGTTAGATTCAGTCTCGTTCATTGATGTGGTGAATTGTGGACCTTTAACAAGTTGCCTTATTTGAGGACTATCAAATATACCAGCTTTTAGTTTTCCCGTGCTAATGCCAGGAAATTTTCGTGACAAATGCCCAAAACAATTTCCATCTCGATTTAAAGCCTTCACAAATTGCTTCATTAGGCCTAGCTTGATATGCAAGGGCGGAAGTAAGATTTTTTCACTTGAAACTAAAGGTTCGTTGATCACGTTTTGTTTTCCTTGAATCATGACATCTCTTGAAGGCTAATTTTTGTTAACCCAGTGCTCATTTTTAGCTCTGCTGTCCCAAAGGCACAAAAAACAAGGATATTTTGTATAACCACTCTGCTGTCCAAGGAGGAAGTTAACCATTTTTAAATCAACACAAATTGCCCACTGATGTTCTTCGTATTTAATTTTTCTCAAAACTAATGCAATTGTTTCATATTCTTCCTGCATGGAAGTAGAATGACCAATAGGAATTGAGCCATATTTGTTACCGTTATGTAAAAGAACACATTTTAAACTACGTTTTGAACTGTCAATAAAAAGGCGCCAATCATCTGGAGTGTTTTCAGGCAAACCCATTTTTTCTAAGAGCCCTTTTATATTGTTACAGAATACCAAGTCATTTTCCTGAGCGAAAAAAGGCAGCAGATCCTTATCTCTTTTACGATAAAATGTAATATTAGTACCTGGACAAAGTAGCTTTTTCTTTTAATCTGGATGCAAGTAGTTCAGAGGATTCCTTTGAGAGATTCAGGTCTCTTATAAGATCGTTTAGTTCTTCTTGATTGAAACACTGCGGAGTTACTAAATCTGCTTCAAATTCGCTGTAGTTTTCTGACTGAATTCTTTGAACTTCGTCAGACGTTGATGTTTCTGTATCATCTTCTGTCAGTTCGGGTAGACTGCTGAATGATGGAACGGGTATTTCTTGCGAATGCGCTACAGGCCTTCTTGCAGAATCTAGATCAGGATATGTCCATTTGTGTCTATTGTTTCTATTTATGCCTTTAATATTAACGAGACAAAAATAGCAGTCGCCATGATG
Source organism: Kuschelorhynchus macadamiae (assembly GCA_030620095.1). Lineage (NCBI taxonomy): Eukaryota > Metazoa > Arthropoda > Insecta > Coleoptera > Curculionidae > Kuschelorhynchus > Kuschelorhynchus macadamiae. The sequence goes on along the minus strand of JAUTXW010002273.1, from coordinate 200,122 downwards.
GTTTCGCGGTTCTCTCCAAACCATTAGTACACCAAACTTTAGGCACTTCCTCTTTTCAGTTGTCCACTGTCGCAAATGTTCAACACATGTTTTACATATGAAATGTGGGGCCCAACATTTATCTTGATCTCCTAAATGAACGCCAAAATAGGCAAGATAAGTCAGAAATCGTTTTTCTGCTCTCTTTCAAAGTGTATTCACCACACACATAACAAAAAACATCGGCATGATTTACACAGGTACGTCTGCTTGTGGATGCCATTGTTTCAGTTTAGTGTCTTGATACTACAAAACGACCAAAATTTACATAAAATGATAGCACAACTTTACTTGGAAAACTCAGTAGTACACTAAATCGAGTACAGCCAAGCAGGTATAGAAGGATCGGGTCATAGGCAATTACAGGTATAAAAGTAATTAAGAGCAGTGTATTGAGTAGTTTTTAGTATAGGAACATTGGGTCAGGGACAATTCCAGGTATCCATTTGGATAATTAGATTCTGGGAAATTTCTATTTTGACGATTAAGTACAGATTTATCTCTTTATTTGTTGTCCTTTATCAGAAAAAAATATCAATTAATCTGTAACCTGTATCTCAAAAACTAGAGCTTATAGAAAAAATCTGGAGGCATTTTTGGAATCAGCACATTAAAAACATCTAAAATCAGATGTTAGATTTCCGGCATCAAGTTTTTGTTTTCATTTTGTTACCCTGTATTACTGGTGAAATGCCAAAGCATATCCATTCATCAGATATCCTGCCTATGCACATGTTTTTCCAGTAATCGACTAAATACAAGGAAATATTGTTATAATATATGGTTAATAGCCCAAATTAAATTCATTTTAATTGATTAATTAACTGGAACCTCGCTGTAATTCCCCATTAAAAGTTACATTATCGAGGAAAACAAATATATTATGAAATGTATATAAACACGTTTGCCCTTGAACCAAAGATAAAACTGATAGAAAAATCTAGGTCGATTGGCATTAATCTAGGTAATCAACCTTGCAGTTGTGTATCCCGAGCACCCATAAAAAATGGTTAGCAACAAGCAGCTTACTTGTCCCATTTTTAGTTGAACTAAAGTTAAAAAAATAATTAAGGTCAGCCAAATGGCGCGGATCTATAAGTAAATTAGCGGATTTACGTAGTTACGTGCTACACACGTATCTTCAGCCAAAATTTTAATGAATAAACAAATACATCATTACAATTATTTTTAGTTGAGTAATGATCAGATTTGAAGAGTTACGGACAAACTGACTCTCCGGTGAATAATAGTTTCTGCGAAATTTTCGAGCGTTAGTCAGATTTTTACTTTCAAAACACGTCTCACCTTGGCATCAAAAAAGTCTAAGGAATTTTCGAAATGTTATCTGAAAAATTAGTATCCATTGTCGTATTTTGACGTGTATACATTTCGTCTGAGGATGGACTTTAAAAGAGGTGAAAAATAAATAGGGTTTGCGTTATCAAAAATTTAATTTTTTATACAGGGGGGATAAAAAATACAAAAATGTTGTTTTGCATAAAAAGCATACCTTGCTTATAATTTTGTCTCAAAAATAATAATATAAACATGTTTTGAATTAAACCCTACGGCGAAATACAAGATTTCGTTACAAAATTTAAAATTTAGAGTATCAGTTTTATCACATTACTTTTTAAAGTCCCAAATATTCTCAAGCATACCTTTAATCACACAGGGTTGATAAATGCCACACTAGTCTATTAATTAAATAGTTCAAATTGAAAACATGTATACTTAAAGTTCAAATGCCCACTTTGTTTTTGTATGTATTTGAAATAGGCTTAAATACATATTGCCATTGTAACTCGTATGTTGTGTTTGATAAACTATTTCGATTGATGATTTTCATTGGTATATATGCACCATTTCTGTATTTATTTATGCTGTAGCATTATATCAAAACTGCAAATTTCTTTTTCGACTCTCATGTGCACTTTGTAAATTAACCTTTGACATTATTGTGTTTATCTGACCTTTGATTGTCATGTTTCTGCGCTGAATTTAAGATTTGTAGCATGGGCGCACTCCCATTTGCATTTAAACAGCCAGAAGCATAGTGTCAAAATTTTAAATTCCTATTTTCAACGCAACTCGCTTGTTCAATTTGATTTTTTTTTTGAAGTTTTTATATTTGCTTCTTATTTTATTTTGTTTCTATACTAACTGTACAGTTTGCAGCTAGTATTACCTCTTATTTCTAACTCTTATTATAATATTAACATTTAAACCAAAATCACCCTTACTTTAGTTAAGATAATTCAGTGACAGAGTTTTTGTTAGTACCAGGGTTGAGCAGTACGCCTTTTTTTCTAAATATCATTTTGCGGTCGAACAGAACCTCTTGGATGTTCACACATTGTTTGTGCACATATAAATTTTAATTCTAGTTGATACAAAAGATCATTATCTCAAATATACTAAACACGTCAGGGTGAATAACAAATTTGACATTAAACTTTTTTTAACAAATATTTACAAATCGATTAATAAGTTAAAACTGGCCTAATCAATTTTGAAACGGATGTATTGGCATCGGAATTATCTGTCGCTGGATACAAATACAGGCTTATTTTATCCCAGTTCAACCAATATATTTGTATGGAAAACTTCAATTCCGCTCTGATGTTCATACTAGAAATATAAGATAACAATCATTTAATTACAATTCTGCAGCAGCATAAAGAAATCCATAAAAGATTTTTTACATGCAACATTTCTAAAACAGTAAATGCAATGCCTTTTCTGATAAACACCAACTCTTCCGGTTTCACTGTAAAACATATTACCAACTCGAACTTTAAAAGGATTTTTGTATTCTTGGTTTTATTTTTCTCTATTTCAATCTTTTCTGTTTTTTCTTCCTCTATATTTCCTAGTTTTTGATAGAATTAGGAGCGAAATAAAAGTGTATACCTTCAAAAATATTTTTTGCGTATATGTCTTAAAAACTAAACTTAAGTAATACGAAAATGCCATCTACAATTTAAGTTTATTTAGCTATTTGAATAAGGTCTTATCAGTACTTGAATTTTTTGAGCGGCTGTTTTTTAAAGGCCTTTTGTTTAACCGTTTTACTCTAACACTGATTATTTTACTTTATGGTAATATGCTTAACAGTTCAACATTATTATTATTATTATATTTAAAATAATATTTTAAATATAATAATATAATTATTATATAATTTAATATAATTTTATTTTCCTTCAATTTTTCAAATACTGCTTGGTATCTCAACACCTATTCAAATAAATAAACTACTGAATTCCTGATTTACCATTTTGTTTGGCAGGAAAAATATATTTAATAATATACAGCCATCGTATATCTTTGTAATTGATCTAGGCTAACTATTAAGCCGAAATTATGTCGAGATTAGATGGCAATCCAGAAATCGAATCACTAAGTTGTTAAAATTGTAACCATTTTACTATAGTATGTTCCGAGTTTATTTAAATCAATTCATTAAATAATAATCAAAATAATCAAGACATTTCTAAAAATATGAGATGTGGGTGACAATGGTCTTGTTATGATTATTTTGACCATGAAAACCGCATGAATACTCGCCACTGTTGGCTAGTGACGTCAAATTGCTAGCCGTATAGCAAAAAAATATCGAAATATCATTTTATTGGATAATTGTATCAATATCCAAAATTTGATAGGAGAAATTTACAGATTTTGAATGGCAGATGAGCTATGAAGTAAAAATAAAACAAAATTATAGCCGGAGTTCAAATACCCATTTTATCCATGACATTGTTCAAATAGTACAAAACATTAATCCGAGTATCTAGGAATATTCGCTTTGACGTTACCACCCGCGTCATCCTGAGAGTTTTATTTTTAAGTTTTGTGAATGGTAGACGAAAAACTTTTTTCATTGAATAAACACGCACAAACTTTGTTTACAACTTCATCCACACTAAATTTGGTTGTTCCGGAACCTCTAATTGTAGTAGTTAGTCATTGCTTCTTAGATGTGTAGGCACAGTTAAAATCATTTACTTAATTTTTTAATTTTATTTAAACAATAATATTGACGTGGTTTTTGATTAAGAACTAAAAATTGCCGATGCCAAAAAATATTAAACAGTTTTGGCTCCTCTAACGTATCCCGCAATAATTTAACTTTCACTTGCGCATTCATTTTGCTGTATGTGTATTTATATAACACATGTATTGCTAAAAATATGTACAGTAATTCCCTGGCAGCTCTGTTTTTTATATGTAGGTATGTACTGATCGAATGTTATTTAAAATTCACAATAAGCCAATTAATTTACATTGTCTTAACAAAAATACAATTATATTTAGAGTTGTGTGTATCTGTTTTTCATTCAGAGGCTAATTCCTGGACCACAATCTTTGTATTGTCCAACAAAACTGAGCTGATTTCAGACGTCTATGCTATGTCCAATACATAACCTACGAACCACCAAAAACCAGATGACATAAAGGGTTTTCGATTTCCTTATAATTCTGGTAAAGTTTATTTAATTTTGATGGTCGGTTTGTATCTACGAGTAATAGGAAGATCAGAAACTGCAATTCAGTTTGAAAATTTAATCGTCTGTACTTCTTGTTTTATTCTCTTAAATGTAGATTTTTGTATTGTCCTCAAACTAGCACTAATAAATTATTTGAAAAATGTTATAATTAATTTCTTAATTAAAAAGTAAAAATTTTGACAAAAATCTATCTTGTTAGGTATTAATTAATTATTTATTTTTACAATTAAATGTAAAGACAAAGTGATTGTACTCAAAAGAAAAGCCAAAGAGTTACAAAAGCTTATTGTAAATCAAAATAAATATAATTAATATAATTTTACTTTCAAATCTGACTTTATATTTAAACAACTAAAAATAATCCTTTTTACGACAAAAAATATTATTTAAAAAATTATAATTAAATTAAAAAAAAAATAAGATATTACTAATTAAAATTAATTTTTTTGTCTAAAAATAAACTTTTGTAATACTTTGACTCTCCTTTTGAGTAGAATAATATATAACATAAACTATGCTTATTCGTGACCCTTTCAAGTAACTTTTCACAATTTTTATAAAAATTCATTCGTCCCCAATTTTTGTTTATTCATTACAAAATGTACTAGATAAGATAATTACTAAGAATAATTATTTATTACAACCTCCGAAAATATGTTCGTTGCAGTAATAGGGTTTGGGGTGATATGGTATTGCCATGCCCTACCCCTCTTTCTAATAATGTCATTTTATGTGTACGAATTTAGTTTAATTTTACGGATAGAATGTTGTAAATAATATCTAGAATGTAAACATACCTTGAATGATATGACATAAAATATTTTGTCTATGGCAAGTCAATGACCAAGATACCTCCACCAAGCCTATTCTCACAGTGTAGTTAAAATCAAACAACGAGAAAAGTTCATTTGCCATTGCCACACAGAAGATCAAACGAGACACTAATCGAAATACTGTCTAGGACTTATTATTAATTGTGGTCTATCAATAAAGTTTAAGAATTGCATAGGTTCATTTATTTTAATTGTTCCAAACACTTGTACAGCTTATACTAACAAAATCGAGTTACCAAAACAACATTGTAAGCTTCTGATAATAGTCTATTTCAAAATAAACAAAGTTGCACTTAAAAGCACTAATAAATGCATCTATCCCGCAAATTTATCGGCCACATTTTGACAAAGAAATATTAATGCTCCACATTTTATTTTTAGCTAAGATGCAAGCAGAACCAACTGGCGCTAAATATCTGACCTAGTTGCTTTATACTATTGTGGAATTTCTCTTTTACCTGTATATCTTTACCTGTGTTTGTATCCAGCCAAAATTCCTTTGGATAATGTATAATTCCTTGTGAAACTCAGTGATATAAATTCGGAGGTATACAAACGATTGTTTACAATCAGGAAAGATTTAATGCGGTCCAAAGGTATTGCCAAATTTTATTGGATATTAACAGCGTTTAAGATGAGTATCTGCTGGGTTTTGTAAATATTGACTAATCGATCGGTTTGAGATTTTGCATAATATAAGCCATTTTCTATAAAATATTTAGGCTAATGACATTGTCGATGTCATGGATAAGCGTTTTGGACAGAGTTTATGTGTCTGTGTCAGTAATTAAGTAACATTTTAAGGCTACATACTTAGAAACTTTATATGGAGTGTTCTAAAAAAAATGTGTTGAAAAATATCGTATCATTATTAAAAACGATAACATGAGTGCGAATAAATGATATAAGATAGAATTCCAAAGGTCTCTACTCTGGTTTAAATCACTCCAATTGGAATGAACCCTCTGCTAAAATTAAATTACTAAAAAAATATTTGAAAAAGTTTAAAGCCCTAAAAATGGACCCTTAAAAAAGTTTGTTTATACTTTTAATGCATAAAAAGAGATTACAGGATGATCATTGTTTTATTCTTTATCATATGTTTTAAAGATAATTCACTCATATTTGGTACATACAATAATCTTTATAGTAGTTATAGAATAAGTTTTTATATTCTAAACAATCTAGTGGGTGAACTCTTTTTCAGGTCATATTCCCGTTGTCTCACCCGAATTTGTTTTTAAGTCAGGTGTCATCATTCACATTTATACAAATCAATCCAATATTTTTTTGGATTAAATTGTCAAAAAAAGTCACACTCACGGGCCTAGATATAAATAAAAATAATAATAGCAGAAATATATAATTTCTGCAGGTGCAAAACGGCCTACAAGAAGAATTGCTTTCGATTATGTTACAGGGTACTCTCCTGCATGTGACATAATCGAAAGCAATTCTTCTTGTAGGCCATTTTGCACCTGCAGAAATTATATATTTCTGCTATTATACATATATCTTTTCCGGCCAAGAACTTTTGATAAAGATGTGTGAGAGCGCATTTTTATCGATTTTTAGTATAACTAATAACAGTACTTATCAGCAACAAAAATAAATCAAAAGTCTTTAAAAACACAAATAAGAACAATTGAAAATGACAATAATAATAATAACCTCCAAACAAATCTTTGACATTTGAGGTTTTGACGTGAAAAGCCCGCTTATGTTGTTGTCTTTGTCTAGCAATTTCGTTTTGGCAATTTGATCTTTTAACATATTTCTTGAATGTATTCAGACAAACAATATTTCATGTCTCATCCTGTTCTTTTATTATTGATATATGGAACACCAATCGATAAGAGAAATTTATTTTTGTAAAATGTTATATTATTTATTCTCTTTTTATCTATACCAAAACATCTTAAAAACCAAAATACTATCACAATAACACCGCATAACTTGCTTCACTTGCCATTTTTTCTTATTTCTCTTTTTCTTATTTTTTTGTCCTCAAAGTTTAAAGTCCAAGAAGTTCAAGTCTGGTCATCTATACGGCCAGCGAATTGGGTCATTGTCTCCAATCAGTCAGCTGAAAAATGTTAATTAGTATTATTTTAAACTGTCACTATTTCTAATCTTCTAAAATCTAGTATTAAGACAATATATTTTGTCAAATTTTATATAAATAGTTCAGTACCACGAAAAATTAAAGAATTAAATAGTATTATCCGTATCGAACTTGAATTAATACCATAAAAGAATAGTTCAGCTAATTTTATTATAATTGAATTGAATATTTTATGATCATAGGATATATGTAGGGATCAAATTAAATGTAAAACCAAATATGACAACTATTAAATAAGCACTATTTTGAAAATCCTTCTCCGTAAAAAAACTTTGATTTATAAAATGCCTACCTATACTGAAATTAAACAAAATATGACTAAAATGTAATGTGCGTTTTAAGAAATTCATGGGTATCAACTGACTTTGCTGCATACTGTAGAAAAGTATTGGGATCTCAACGCTATTTCATTCCGCCTCGTTTCAAAAGTTACGTACAAATTATGAGCACGAAAAATTGCACAGCTGGTTCAACGGCATTAACAACACAACATTAACATTTTTCGCTAATTTAAATATACACCGTTTGTAAATGTTTTTCAGGGAACTGAACGAATTCCTCATTATTTTACGTTTAACGAGATATATTCACAGATCGTTTAGAACTAGGTATTCATCTTTAAAAAATTTCGAAAATTTATCACATTAGTAATTTTAATGATATTCCGGCCGGTTTAGAAATAGGCTCGTACAAATGTGCGTGTAACGAAATTCTCGCTATAGTGCTGTTTGCAAAATATGCAAAATTCAAGGCCCGAGATTTCACAATTTTCAACACTCTTGTATTATAATTTTGATATGTTTTAATTAGGATGCTTGCGCAAATTTATTTGGCGCCACTCGTGTTCGCAGATCAGATTTTGTTTTAAAACGATTCGCCAAATAATTTTATTTTATGGTTCATATATTTAATATAAAATTCAATAATTCATCTTTCTGGTTTTATTTTGGCACGGAGATGTTTTATAGAGAACATTACAGATTTCCCACGATCAACTTTAAGGCTGTTTTGACTACTTGCAAATTGACCGATATGTTTATACGATTTATAAGACTCGTTAAATGTAACTTATTATCTTGTCTTTCTGATATAAATATATATTTATTTAATTTGCTCTCTAAACCTATCAAGATTAAGCTCTGGAGTATTCCATTTTATCAGTCTGCAATATGAAGCTACTAAGTAATGTTTTTGGTGTCATTATCACCAATACCTTTATGTGTTTCAAAAGAGTGTATATTTTTTTAACAAAAGTTGGGTATTAGAAAATAGACAGTGATGGTAAGGTAAGGTACAATTTTCTATAAAGGATATTCGGCAATCATCCCTATAGCCAAGTCCAAATAGAATTCGAAAAGCTCCTCATTGCAAAGCGACAATGATTGTGTTGAGCCTCCCTAGGCAAATACTTCATATGATATTTTTGAATGAAAGAGGGCATAATAAGCCAATTTCATAGACATACGGTATGTGAGGCTGCGAAGAACAAAAACGCCACTCCTAAGTCATCTAGAGACATAGTCTATATGGGTTGAAGTTTTGCGTTCAAATGAGATGTTTAGTAATATATTTTTTCAGCTTCATCATAAAATAAACTCTCTCTAGGTGAAAATATCATCTTCTGAGTATTGTTTTTGTTAAGCAAAAGTTTATTGTTCATCACTTATGAAAAGTAGAAATAGAAAAGCTCAGAAGATTGAGCCTTCAGGGACGCCTATATTCATCAGTCTTTTAGCTCACAGTACCCCACCCAAAATTACCGCTTGGTAGCGCTAAAACTGAATTTTATTTCAAATTTTCATAGCTATCCATGGTGCCCGATTATATGTCATGGATTGCCAAAGTGATGCTCCTGTCCATTTATAGCCAAATTGACTAGCCGTAAATAGATTATTGTTCTCAAAATATTCAGATATCTTCTTTGTCATATATTTTTCGAATAATGTAAATATCTATACATTTTTTCCTAAATCAAAGAATACATTATGTTTCAAAATACTACTAGAAGGAATGTACGCCTATAATTAATATCAATTTGTTTTACGAATAAACATCTACTACTTTAACTAGTTTCTCATTAACAGAAAATACCCGTACTGTAATAAAAATAAGAACACAATGTATATTTCTAGTAACTGCGTACGAAAGTATTAAACAACATATACACTAAAGAAAAATAAACTCAATAGAAATGGTTTGTTTATATATTGTTTTATAAAAACATTTTACTAGAATCTCGTAAAGCGTATTTCACTAATTCACAAAATTCGTATTCCATTTTTTCGAGAAGTTTTAAGTAGCTATTTCTCAAATCTGAGCTGGGCTTTTTTCTACAACATTTCATGAATATCCTCAATTATTTCGCCACAAAGATTAAAACCAACTGTTTTGTGGAAAATATTGAGTTTAATATTCTGCTAAATTTGTATGCATACGAAAGTAAAATTTTCTTAACTTTAGGTTAACGGAAATATGTTTTTGAAAAATATAAAAGTACTTAGATCAGCAATACTATTAAACGTTACACGTCTAACTAAATTCAACTTTGTTCATACATAAATGAAATATACACAACAAATATATTTTTTTCTGTTTTATTCTCCTTCATACATAACCAGATAGTGATTCGCACTAACATCTTAACTACTATTTGACTTTTTCAGTCATACTTATAAAAAAGCCGTGAAATGGTTGTTTCTTCTAGAAAATGGTTAGGTAATTTAAAGAACTAAAATTATTTTTGTTCATTCTACAAAACTGTTGTACTGTAACGAAAAGCCGAACCTATTGTTGATATTTCCAGTAACAAGCTCAAAACAATACATATTTCGAAAAGAAGAAAAACAAACACGAAACGGTTTGCTGAAACAATTATGAGCATTTTTTTGCAGAATTATCACAATGTTTATTTCAATAAATCACCATTTATAACTTGTAATGAATTTTTCTAAGAAACTTTATGTATTTCCCGAATTCAGGCTTTCCTGTATATTTTAAACACCTTTCAAATATTTGAGTTATACTATCAAAACAACAGAAACCAACTGTTTTAACAAGAACTATCAAAAAATTCTAAACATTGTATTAAATGTGTAATTAAAAAATTCTAGGCAATTTTCTGTATTCTTAATTTAGCATTTCCCAACCTTAGTAAAAAATTATATTTTAAAAAAATATACATATTTTAGGAATTTTATGTTTAAGCAAATGCCTGGTTGTAGAAAATGTATCAGATCTTCGGTGGATTATTTCACTGTTCATCAAATAGAAAATCTTAAAAAAAAAATTAAACTAGATTTGTTATTGTAAATTTTTTTCATATATACCAAAAATATTAAGTTAAATTTTTAATTACTAAATGTCTAGCAATTCCTCAAGAAATTTACATAACATTCATACAGAACAAATCCACTAATCAAAATTACCCCTTACATAAAAAATATATTTTAAAATAGACTAGCTTAATGTGTAATAATATTTCAAATATTTATTTAAAAAAAATAGCACATTATTTACGTAGTTGTGCATTCATTATCAATTAAGCAGCGACAAAGTAGTGACAAATACCACGAAATTAGATATATCAATCTACCATGCACCTGCTGCTGAAAAATTCGCAACAATTTATATATTTCGATATCAACAGCAATAATTTAACTAACGTTTAAACAGTAATAAAATCCTATGGAATCCTCTTCCGTGTTGCACAATGCAATTTTTCGATCTAAAAATTTAGATCGCCTAACGTAAACATGATTTAATTTAGTTGAATGCGTATATAAATTTTCGATTTCAAACAATATGTTTCATAGTTTAGCAGAAAATTTCAGTTTCAAAAAAATATAGATTATATGTGATAAATATTCGCGAATAGATACGCAGCATACCGACGTTATTTTTAATTTAATAATTTAGTATACTTCAGAAAGGATCAATTTTCACCTTCCAGATAATGATTAAAGTAGGCGTTGGTTATTTGGAAATTATAGGAGTTCATAAATTAAAAAGTAGGAGATAGAGTAAACGTAGGGAAAATGTAATAATTGAATATCCTGAAATAGCTAGTGATTAAGATAAGCCGCACAGTTTTACAAATTAACAATATGGTTTTACGACGTGTGCAAAATAATGTGTTTTAAGGATTTTGAAGTATCTAGACATTTGTGAAAACCCAGAAAGGTTAAGATGAAATGAAACCCTCCTTTAAAGCTAACGTTATAAACAAAAAGTGATTTAGTATATTACACACCTAGGTGTAAAGTGACTCGACAGGAATGAAACCTTTTCACCGAGGTTTGTATACTATTTTATTTACAGCCATACCTTTTAAATACAAATGACGTTTTTTTGGGACAAATATAACTTTGCGACAAATTAACAAAGTAAGACTCATGTGTAACCACAAGCTTCGCCATCATCGACAAATAAAACTACTAAACGAGGAAGCATACAAACTTAAATTGGTTGCATTTTTGATAGATTGTCATCAAAAAAGTGTTTATTTACAACCACGGATGTAATGTTGAAATTTCTGACATTTTAAAAGGGACATTTACTTGGGTGGATAGTGATCATTTTCTACCCGGGGAAATGTCTCACTCCAACTGCAAATTTTCCGCGGCTTCTCTCAATTGCGGAGGAGCACAAATGATTTCTTCTGAATCTCTCGCTTTTTTGATGACAAATTATCAAATTGTAACTAATTTAAGTTTGTATGCTTGGTTTGTTTAGTACCATAGTAACTATTGTCAAAATGTTAATTTAACTTTTTATCTGTTGACGCTTGTGGTTATACAAAAATTTGTATATAAAAAAATCTTAAAAATGCGTGACTTTACAACAAGAAATAAAGTTGCTTTACTCTTGATAACATTTCCTAATTTAAGCTAAAACTGGTCCTGTAGAATATCAATCGGAGTAAATATTTAATTCAACGCTTTGGGAATAAGCGAGGGATGCCCTCAAAATTACATTTCATAATTCAGATATTTTTAGTTCGTTCCGTCGTAAAACCTGTTCTGGTACACACTCTGTGTTTTATCTATTCATGAGGACATATTTTTTACCAACCAAAATCAAAATTTAAGAAGCAATTGAAAACACATTCTCCTATGCCAAAGACTAATTCACAAAAATCAATCAATATAACCCAAGAAAAAACTAAAGAATTACGCTTATATGTCTAAAGAGTTTATACCAAAAAAGAATTAATAGAACCTTTCTAAAAGCTATTCGAGATTATTATTACAAAATTTTAGCAAATTAGCAAATTTAAGCATCAGAATTTTTATTACATTAATCTGAAAAGAAATAAATCTGGTATTATCAGTTTAAACTTTGACATACCGATTGATATTTTATTTATTTGATCTTAAGTTTGCACGTGAGATTAAATAGTATGCGTAAATAGAAATGCTATTTATAATAAAGGAGAAAAAAATCGAAGAAATTGTCCATATTTTTCAAAGACACCTACTTTTAATAACAAACATCGAAAAAGACTCTAAGTCTCGATCTCAGTAAGTTAATTATTAATATGACACGTGTTTCGCCCTTTCGGGCATCGTCAGACCTACAAGCAATAGGGCGAACCTTAGTAAACAATCACACTCACAAATCCGAAAACAATAACTTACAAATAAAATAAAACACACTAAAGTAAAACAAACAACTACTTATATATATTTAATCGACACTAAAATGAGGTTCATGTGAGACTTAACCTTATTTTAGTGTCCATCAAATATGTATAAGTAGTTGTTTGTTTTGTTGTACTTCAGTGTGTTTTATTTTATTTGTAAGTTATTGTTTTCGGATTTGTGAGTGTGCTTATTTTATAGGGTTCTCTCTGTTGTTTGTAGGTCTGATGATGTTTGAAAGGGCGAAACACGTGTCATATTAATAATTATAATTTACTGAGACCGAGACTTGGAGTCTTTTTCTATGTTTGTTTATAACCGAGAAGACAGTATGTATGTAAATAGATATTTATATTTTAATTAAAACTATGATGATTTTCTACTGTGTTACTGGTAGTTATCATCCTTTTTTAGTTTCAAATAACATTTAAAGTATACTATAAACATTATATTCAGATATTAGTTAGATATTTTATATTAAACAAAGATAATATACATCCAGAATAGATGTTTTCAGACTTTATTTACGTTTCACTAGTGCCAAAAATTGTTTAATCGACTTCGAATGCCAAAGTCTAATTCCCAAAAATAAATAATTTGAATCTGGCTAATTGTTACATACATTCCTACGATTGTTTTGAACCGATATGTTTTGTTTGTAAATCTCAAGTAAAAAATTTTTAACTTTGTGCTGATCTAAAAAATATATTTTATTTAATAGATACTAAAAAATAATATGTTAAAAATGGGTCAAATATCTTTGATCAAAAACCATAGAGGCTGCGGCTTGTTATTTGAAAAAATTATTTTTGCCCGTTGTATTAGAATATATCTACATATTTACATTAGATCTCTTTAAATATTTATTTAAAAAAAAAATAAAAATAGAGGTGTATGAATCTGGATTAGTGTTTTGCTATGACGAAGATGATTGAGTTTTGAGGTCAAGATTTAAATATTTACGTTTGATTATTTTATAAATCATCAGCAATATCATTTAGGACAAAACCCATTTTATATCCTATAAAATGTATAGCTATATAGCTAACCTACTAACTAAATATATACGCGAATTCTTAACAATATAACATATTCACAACAACAATCTTTCTTGCATATTTCTATTCTTAAATTATTGGATATCAAGATTTTTTAATTTTCCTTCAAATATAATACTTTGAGATCTAAAAAATATCCAATATTTAAGAGCGATTTCAGAAAAGCAATAAAGGCACTCTCTAACACGTGAGACCGAAAGCGTAAAAAAATAAAATAATATGATATTCGCAATTTCGTTTCGTCAATTCTGACTGGGGTATAAGAGAATTTTTATAAAAAGACATTTTTTTAGTAAAATCATTTCTTTCGAAAACACAAAAGAAGGGAGGAAATATTTTTTTTCAAGTTTAAAAATAGACGGGAAATAAATAAAAGTCCTAACATCAAAGCAAAACTAGCAAAGCAATAAAAATTGAAGTCTTTTTAAGAATATTTGTGATGTGTGCAAAAAAACTTGTTTGAATCAAGTTTTGGTTATATATTTCAGGCTGTCTCGACGTTTCTGGAAATCTCTAAAGCTTGTATTTGTTTCCCATTTTTTCGTTTAAATATATTGGTGAGTTAACAATTATTTTAAGTTTTCTTATTTGCCACAAAAGGAACATTTTAGGTTTTAAGAAATTCTCAGCAGTAGTTAAAATTTAGAAGTAATGAAAGACTCTATAATTAAGGTTGCCGGAAAATATTTCGTATTTTAATCAAATGTGACAATAGAAAATACTTAAATAGAAATTAAAAAATATCAATTTTCTATTTAATAGAGGAAAAAACCATTTTTAAACCCAAATTCAGGCTCCCGTTATTTTACATAGACTGTATTAAAGTTTTTAAATGCACAGACTGTTCGACAAGCAAACATTTATCTTACAAATATCTTTTTTAAAATTGTGAAATTAGAAAATGTATACTATAGTTACGTTACATTGCATTTGCGTTTATACTTACTATAATCAAATTAAAAAAGTTTGAAAAAATAAAATTCGTTTGCTTAAATAGGAATTTTATTTCCAGATCTTCTATACAGACAAACACTCACCATCAATAACACCTCCTTAGAAGTAGAAATCGTCGACGTTTGTAGTTGCGACCTTCAAGCCTTCCCCGAAGAAGCTGTCTACTGGGCAGATGCAGCAATTGTGGTCTACGACATAACATGTAGGAACTCCTTCAATCAAGCCACCGATATGTTGCAAAGAGTATTGCAATTAAGGACGCAGATTCCAACGGTACTGCTGGGAAACAAAGCTGATCTCGAGCATCTCCGACAGGTAAATTTCTTACATAATTTTGTTTTCATTATTTAGAAAAACGCATTTGGATATATATAAAAAAATAGTACCTTAAATATTTCCCGCTGAAATGAACCAATTCTCCACAATCTAGAAGAATATGATAGCCACATATGCTAAGCCTCGTGAAATACTTTTTAAAAATAACAGGGATTTGTTTCCAACCATCTATAATTTTTTCAGCCTATGTGCAAATAATTTAACCAAGATGTGATTTTTATAGCGAATGATTAGTTGAAGTGATAATCCATGTAAAGCTTTCTCCGTCCCACTGGGTTGCATTGATATGTGATACCAAGACTTTAAAACAAATAATATTTTCTTTAAGATAATAAAATATTTCTAACAAAATGAATAATAGTAAAACGAAGAAATCTGAAGACTGTGTTTCCGTATTTCTAATGGTTTCCTAATATAACATTTAAAACCACTCTTATATTATTTCAAGATCATTTCCAATACTTTACCATCATGTGATAGTTTTACCTACTGCTTGATATGAGGTTCGTTATGCCATTTAAAATTCAGATTCTTTTTCTCGTCTGGGATACTACTAGTCAAGACTGACATTGTTCATTTCATGACCCATTGGGCGATTCAGATTTTCTCAATGGCATTCTTCGTCTCAATTTTTTTCTATTGGGAAAAATTGAGACGTGTAATTTAAACTTGACAAATAATCTTTTTGAGAATAGACTTAAATTATTTTCTTAAGCTATTTAGTCGGTCATGAGTTCGACCTCTCTTGTGTAAACACTTACATTTATTACGGAAAATAAATGATATTCAAAGTTTGCATAACATTTTGTTAATTTTATTCATACGATCCTCTATAAATACTTTGTCATCATTGATGTTCTCAATGTTTTCAAGTTTGAACATATAATGTAAATAAATTGGGACAGTGGTATCATCAATAAAAAACCCGCTTGCTAGCTTGTTTGGTAAAAATACACTTTTGCTACAAATCTTTTTTAATTTTATTCATATATAAATTATGTATATCTTGTTATTTCTTTCAAAATAATTTTTTGCCATAAACTTGTGGCATAAATTAATATAAAAGTGGAAACTATTATATTAGTTACGTAACTTAGAACATCTGTTTACTTCAAAAAACTTGGCAAATTGGCAAAATAATAATAAGAAATAATTTCTAGGAAGTCAATTTTAAGTTACATAACATTTTACTAAGGGTACAGATTAAAGTAGCAATTACTAAACATCCTAATGAGTTTACTCAACTTTTATGTATATCCGTTGAAACTCATTTGTATGTAGATTGAAAAAAAAACATTCACAAATGGTTCAAGGTCTTTAATTCGAATAATAGTTTCAACGCAAATTCATAAACGAAGCACAGCTTTGAAATATGAATGGCAAACTAAAAATACTTTTATGGACCCTAAGAAAATAATTAATGAATAATGATCCTGGGAGAATGGAAATTTTTTGAGTTTATCGAATTCAGGTTCATACATATGCTTCAAAACAGTATAATAAAAAATCAAATTGTTTATAAAAATTCCTTTAAAATATGTCTTAATTTATAAACGAAATGCAAAAAGCTGCGTATTGTTTTGAATGCTAACCTGTAATGTTTAAATTCAGAGGTATGATCTAACATATAAAATATTTCAAAGCAATATAATATATATGTAGCATATTATTAAGTAATATCATAAGTAAGAAGGCTCTATCATTGAATATCACTTTTTAAAATATACAAACTTAATTAATTAATTAATAAACTTAAGAATAATTTTAAATTAACGAAAAAATGGGCATATTTAATAATATTAAAGCATACAAAGTTCAAAATCACTTCGCTATTATCGCAATACCTTATAAGAATTTCACTTTCCAGCTTGTTTATCTGTTTAGGCCAGAAATAAATATTGTTTCTCTTTAAATTGCCTCAGTTTAAAACTCTTTTTAGATTGGTATTGATTTTCCTATTTGTACATTTTACGTTGCTTTTTCATCGAAAAAAATTCCTAAAGGAGGCTCGGATTGGGTAAGCCACTAAGGGGGCGGGTGTATTTTCTTCATCAAAGTTCGTTTAGTACCCGCGTAGGTAAAAGAGTTCGACCATATGACAGGTATTTTGTTCACTAAATAAAAGGATTGTCTGTTTTACAGATATAATAGATATATTCAAAAGTGCGCGTGATAATAAAACATATATCCATATAGATATAAGGAAATGGGCGCAATCTTGGAGGTACCTAACTATCTTTTCGTGAATTCCCATATATGTAATTCTGTATTTAATAGTGTTAGGCTCTTTTTTTTTGGGTTGCCGTAAGACGAGTTTTATTACCCATTTTGTGTCTTCACTGGATGCGGAAGTGAAAAATATATGTAACTTTTATATAATCGTGTTTTATAATTATCAGACAGAAATAGTTACTTATTATAAAGTGAGGAAAATACATTTAGATAAATATGAATCCATATCTCGAATTCTTAGGAGCTTGTGGTTTGTGAGGAATTTACCTTCGCCCACCTAAGGCCCACCATATACAAAAATAGGCTTGTTGTTAGTAAGTATATTGTGTATTTTGGATTTAACGTAAATTATTTTGGCGATCTATTTTTAATACCTTTTTAATTAATATTTGAGCACATCATTTTATATTTTTGATCTAGAGCATTGGTGGACGTTCTAGGCTTCATTTATAATATAAGATCTCGATTTCATGACTTTATTAATTCTATCTGTGGTCATCCTTAAATTTTGTAATTTATTGAATGATGCTGCTTAATTTGATAGGATACGCACGGATTTGCCTTGCTTCATGATCCTGTTTGTTGTGTAATATTTCAAGTTTTTAGGCTAGTAGTAATATGCATTTTCCAGTTTTAAGCTTATCCACATGTTGTATTATAGGATTTAGGATTGGTCGTTTGTTATGTATAAAAAATCTTTACAATAGTTCTTTGTTAATGTAGTGGCAGATCAATTCGATATTTTCCTAAATTTTGTATATCTTAGAAAATAGGGGCAACTTATGCAAAACATGTATTTTGTAAAAAAACATGGTAATAGACAAAAACGGATCATACCATATAACTGCCTATTCCAGAAGACTATTTTCTCTCGCTTGTTTTGTATAATATATTAGGTATATAAATCGATGTTTAAAAGTAAAATATCATTGAATATAATACCTGTAGTTGCTAGCCGATATATTACCCGTTTAAACTTAGATGCAATATTTAATTTCCATTGAGCTTTTAGCATTTTCATTCATTCATTTCATAAAAATGCTTGAAGTATTTATTTATAATTAGCACGATAATATAAAATATATTGTTAACAAATAATATAAAATGAATGCTAGCTGAAAGACGATTGTCGATTCAGTCACCAGAGAATGTGAAATTGCAAATAAAATTATTTCCTCACACTTAAGCAAGCACATTTGGAGTTTACTGCCATGGTGATCCAATTCCTGACAACAACATTTCTTCCAAAGGTGCTACTGAACCAAAAATTACAATTACAAAAACATTGCTATAGTAGTAAAAAAATTCTTTCCCCATAAAATGGTGACTAGCGTATATAGTTCTATAATAACCTACTTAGCAGCTTTTTAGAACAATCAGTTGTGCTGGACTATTCGACACTACCAATGTTGTTTTTTTACTAACTACATCTTTTTTCACAAACTAGCCCCAATCTCCAACATATCCAAAATTTAGAAAAATCTCGCCGTAATAAATATGCAAAATAAGATATTAAATAATAACCTAAAACCTAGTACAACTCATTTTGTTGTTGGTTAATGGTTAAACTAAAGAAAACATGAAATTAAATTTTTTGACATCCTGTATATCAAAAAAAAAAAATTATAAAAGAAAATAGAACCTTCTTGAAAAAATGCACCACAAAGTAAAAAATAATACTTTATTTCATTAGGAAAATTTCACTCAGTAAAGTCGGCGCCAAACTTATTCTTAATTCCTTAATAATAAAAATATATTTATATACTGAGTGTTTTGATGTTTAATATTACGAATATAATTTCTTACTGTCTTTATTAGTTTGGCGCCGACATCACAGAGTAAAATTTTCCAAGTGATTTAAATATTATTTTTCATCTTTTAGTGCACTTTTTTTGAAGTCGGTTTTATTTTTTTTATAATTTTTATATTTCATCCTTTTTAGTTTTAACATATCCTATTATTCAATATACAATTACATACTCTTTCTTCCTGACAGAATGGTGAGCGCATTAGTGAATGCATATATTGTTCAATGCAACATCGTGAAAATAGCTTGCTCTTAAATCACTCCGAAAAAAGAGCTCTTTTAAATCAAAATTGTGATAAATACGAAAATAACTTTTTTTAAATTGAAATAATGTTTAGTTTAATTACCGCTATGTAGTAAAATAACTAGGTTTATGATTTTTTAACACTGACCTATATTATTGCGTTACTACACGTTATAATAATTATTGTAGTCAGCTGAGATAGGTGCAAGCAAGCATAAATATAAAATTTTATGCCCGACCTTAAGTGATAAAATAACAGCGACCTTCGCAATACAAACATCCTGAACACACATTACTAAAACTAAAATCGAAACCTCATAAACTGTCAAAAGCAAAACGACTTTCTTAAAGAGCTTTCGGATAAAACCTTTCAGCGTTCCGTTCGTTAATGTTTTTTTTTTAGTTTTGAAGTAAAACTGAATGCGGCTTTTGTTTGATAGGTCAAAACTGGGTTCAACGTTTCATTTATTCCTCAAGCATAACAATATTTTCTTTGAGAAATAAAAAGCTTTTTAAAGCTTTTCACGTGAAATGATATATTCATTTTCGAGACTCAATGCCGAGGTTATTAACTTTTGATTTTATAATATTTCTTCAGATCACATAGCATAAGGATCGTACATACTTCTTATATTTTCCTAAATTTAGAGTGAACATTTTTACATTAAAATCATTTAAAAGACAATTTCTTTTCCAATAATTACCATATTTTGTTTCTAATAATATATAACAATTAGAGTTCCGAAAAATCGGTAATTTTGGCAAGAAAAAAGTCTTAAAAATAGTAACTTTTTCTGCACTAGTGTAAAAAATGTAATATATAATAGTGCTGTAATAGCTATTCATGTAACAAGTGCACAAAGAATTAATTTTTAGCGAACGAGAAACATGTACACCTTATTGTTAAAATTATCGGTGAAATTTTATTTTTTGTTGAAGGCCAAGTTAACTGCAGCAATTTTTAGTATTTAGTATTGGTTCCTTGTAAAACTCAAATTACTCAAAAATACACATTTTTAAAGCTCCTAAAAACGTTTTTTATTTTTTGGAAAATTTATGGCACTGATGTAGTAAATAGAAATTCCCTTTTTGATTCTTTGATTAAAAGTCCATAGATTTTATCAAACACTTTCCAGCATATTATTCTAAATAATTATGCTCTACTTGCTGCCCTTGATAAGTTTCGATTACAAAATTTCTTTATGTAAAATATACATTTTTTAGTATCCAAATAAAGATAATGTCATCAAGCTCTTTTCTCTAATTGTTTACATAATGAACCTTTGGATTATATTATTATAAGCCTATGAGTGCACAGTTTTTTGAACACATTGAAAATAATTATTTTCTTAGAAAGTCAACAACATTTTTTTGAGTTGAAATTTCTTACAAAAATAGCGATGTGCTGGTCAGCACTTTTGGTTTGGATGTAAATATTTAAAGTTTAAAATGTTACGGTATTTTTATCTGTTTCACCTGCAGCGAAAATTAATAATAATATTAAAACATCGTATATGCCTACATGTTTTTAGGTTGTTTAGTTGTTCCTCAATTCCGGAGTGATGATTTTAATTACATATACGCACCTGCGCGTTTCTTTCTAAATATTTATAAAGAGAGTCATAGTTAGAAAAAACTTTTCAACATATAGTAAAGAAAGTTGCCAGTATAATATATTAACAATTGACGTTGAATATTAGCTATAACATTAAATAATATTAGTTGAAGAATATTAAACAAATATTGTGAAGTGTTTTGACATATCTAAAGCCTCCTGCATTTCATCATAACAGACTAATGCCCAAGAGCTTATGAAAATAACTTACCTATCGGTCTTGTATAGTCTAAATTGTTAACTTATTCACAACATTTCAAATAGTATAATGTTTCTAGTCAATATCAAGCGTAAACTCATGATTTGCTTTTCATGATCATACACTATCTACCACATTCAAAGAATCCCTAACCTTTATGATGGCTGAATACTCAATAATTTATTATATATTTGGCAGCAAATTCGATTATTGCTGTCCTATGCAAGTGGTAGTTTATTACCCAATTTCTACCTACGATCTCGGTATTGGTTCTTAATCGGCTTCTGTCCAATTGTGATGGTGAATAGAGTAATTCTAAGAGTAAGTTCTTGGATTACCAGTAGTATTACCCTCCATAGTAAGTAAATCCGTTTCTTTGTTATCATAAGGGTTAAGAGAACCAGACTACGCTCCAGCGATGGACCGCTATCTTATTTTACCACCAGTCCTTTCTACAGTTGCATAGACAAAAGCAAAAGACTTTACCATAAGATTTTCTAAGTGCGTAAAATATAAGTTAAAAATCTGACGATTGGTTCATTGGTTCTCCAGCCTTATTGAGTTCTCAAAACATATTATCTTTGTTTAGTTGTATGTTAATCTTCTTTTTTATTGCTCAGCGATATGGACTTATGTAAATCAAGGCCAAAATATTAAATGCGTCTTGTAAACAGTTAATGTCAACTATGTATCTGCTTTTTAGCGACAATCTTCTAATCTATTAGGAAACTATTATAGTAAGACGTATAATATATGTGATTATAATTCGTTTTCAAGTAATTATGCGTATTTAAAATTGCAACGTTACAAAACACTTTTAGTTTGTACTCCTCACTCCTCTTGGTTTTTAAGGCAGTACTACACCAATAATGTATTTAGACAACAAATATTATCTACGAAGAAAAGCGCAAGATCTAATGTCGCGACTCGTGCTTCATAGCCGAGGCTAGGAAACCAGCCAAGGCATTAAATCTGCTTTCGTGCGTGTGAAACATATAATTTTTTCTCCGAATTACATTCAAAATTCCTGGGGAAGACAAAACTGTCAAAATTATTTTTTTTATATTTAAACCTCTACTCAAATAATCATTTTGTGTTTATCTATAGTGATTGAATTTTGAATATATTTTAATGTACCAGTAAAAGTGCAGTTTTACTGTTTTTTACTGCCCTGTCCTAAAAATACTAAAGATCTACACTACCAATACTTTAAATATTATTTTCCTCCAAATGCCATTAAAATAAGCTTTTTAATGACGATTGACAGGCACAAAATGTGTTTTTTACTGCCTAGGCAACATGTAATTAAAAATGAAAATGACAATAGATAAACACAAAACAATTATTTGGATAGAGGATTAAATATACAAATAACCAATTTGTTTAGAAATTGGAAACAGAGAAATTATTTATTTTTATCACTAAATAAATGATTTTAATAGTCTTCTAGTGTTATCTCTGGTTTTGTGTTTGATATTATTTTGGTTTTTGCATATTTGAAGGTTGATGTTAAAAGTTTCATGAAAAATGACAAATAACTTATTACAGGTACAATTTTGCTATTAAAAAATAGACTTTTATACATAAATTGCTAATTGTTTCTCCAAATTTGTTACTTTTTTTTGCAAAATCGAAACACAACTAATCATAAACTTTAACTGTCACTTGAAATCGGTAACCGCACGCTTTCACCATGTTCTACACATGACGCAATCAAGACGTCATTATCTGACAGACCAATGCTAAACGTTTGAGACCAACGGTTAGTGAAACCGGAGCATGATGAAAATACTTTATATGTTTTACATGGCCGAAAAGCAGATCTAATGCCTTGGCTAGTGTCACCAGGCGCGGTATTAAATTTTGCCCTTTTCGGCCTAGTAAAATAATTAACTATTTTATCTTGGGTTTTATTTTGCTTATCAAATCAATATTGAAAGCTACTATTGGATATTGTAGATCGCATTGATACGGATCACAAGACAATTCCAAATAATTTAATAAAGGTGCCAAAATTAAAAAAAATAGTTTATATCATTTTAATTAATCGAATGGAAAAAAACTATGTTAAACTACATGCCAAATTTTGTCTGCGATTCGGCATTTTTGACTTCATTTCATCGATGCGTCTTAAATTCGGTTAGATAACATGTCTATTTTCGTTTTAATGCACTTCTCTATTTGGGATTCCAGACGAAATTGTACGATGTTTAGCGTGCCTATTAATTCGTATTTCGAACAATGACCTTATAATGTTGCCGCCGTATTAAGTTTCGAGTTTTCATGGAAATTTCTCGGCTTACCTCCTAAACGTAAGGGGTTTTATTCATTGGCCTAAAGGAAAGGTCTAAGAATCCATATTCTACTCTTTTTATAACGTATATAAAGTATAATACTTATTTTATTACGCTATTCACTTAATTTTATTTACCCTAAAATTAGTGCTTTTCTGAAGCATAGATTGATAGACACGTTAAATCTGAAAATGAATTAGGCGTAAATGGAGTTTACGGCCCATTTCCAACAAAAAGTTTTTTACCTTAAGCTAATTTATATTGTGCCAGGGGTTATTCCCCATTTTGGTTCAATAAACCCAGTAATTCAGGACTGATTTATGTAAAAAATGGCACGTCGGCATTTTTATAGGCTCATTTGTTTTAGGGCGTAAAACTGCTTTAAGATTAGCTCGGAAAATATTACTTACCTTTTAGGTCGTTGGCCTCATAGATTAAGGTGCGTATTCACGTAACTCTGAGACATGACATCGCGATATTTTCGTCCTCATGTTTAATTAAAAGTAGTGAAAATGTGACTTCTCGTTTTTCACGGTAGCATATCGAAACATTGAGTGCTATGCCTTCAAAAGTCGTGACCGAACGTTACCTGAAAACGCCCTTTACGTCATGACACTCAATGTCGCGTCATATGTCCCACTGAAAACTGAAAAGTTACAATTTTACTACTTTTAATTAAACGTAAAAAGGAAAATATCCCAATGTCCTGATTTTAAAAGTCGACTTTAGGGAGTAAAATAGAGGTGCGTTAAAACAGAAAAATATAAATGCCGTTTAGCAAAAATAATACACATCCCAACATATTTTGCATTGTTTTGGGTACCGACGAATTAGACTCAAATTTTATTTTACGTTGACAAAAAAATTATCATTCATTGACACAAATTTGTCAAGTTACGGGGTAGGCCATAATAATTTTCACAAATTTATAACTGCATTTTTTTAATTGCTTAATCACACGTTTTTGGCACTAATACACCACATTCTTGCATACAAATACAAATAAGGGTGTCCCGAAATTAAAAGTCAATATTCTTGATCTCAAACACATTGGTATTAATTCAGGGGCGTCCTGAAGGGGAGGGGAAGAGAGAAAAGTAATTTTTTTTTCTGCGTCCATTTTTTCAATATACAACTCCAAATTGTGAAAATCTAAAGTTTTTTTAGAAAAGAAAGGTACTCTTGGTTTAATTCGTTAAAAGACACAGTTTTCGAGAAAAATTGATTTAAAAATTGTCTTACATTAAAAATTAAACGTATTTTGGGTTCACTAAATAATTAAAAATAATTTGTTTCTACTTTCAACTGAAAATTGTGTGAACTAGTGTGTTTAATGTAAGACAATTTCCAAATAATTTTTTCTCGAAAACGGTGTATTCTAACGTATTAAACGAAGAGTGCCCTCCTTTTCTATAAAATACTCAATTTTTATAATTTAGAATGTCAGTCTTTCCTCTCTCCCTCCAATTCCGGACGCTCCTGATTTAGTACTGATATTTTTGAACTCGGAATTCGACTCTTCTTCGACTTCGAATATAAAAATTACCTAAAATACCGAAATTTGATAATCTAGTCTTTAAATTTTTCGAAAATATTTAGGAAAAACCATCTTCAGAGCGGCTCATTCTAGGGGCTGTAACCGTCTAACGAAGCAATTTTCGATATATGTTTATGGTATTTTAGTCTTTTTTTATGACATAAAATACTCTGTAAAAATATTGACCCTTAATTTAGCGACGGCCTGTATCCCATTTTTCGATATACACAGTGTTTTTTTTAATATACTGTTTTATTTGTCCTAGGACAACATATTGCTACAAAGTTTTTTTGGAAAAGGGCATGTAATTAAAAACTTTATATTTTTTAAATTTAAACAGCTGCACAAAAAAAAACGTATAGCGTATTGTTTTCTAATTGTTTTTTTACTTAAAAATTTTAATGCATAAATATTTTATCCATGTCAAAATTTGAGCTAGTAGTAGTATTTTGAAAACAATACACAGAATAATATTTTGGGAAAAAATTAAACAAAGTTTCTAGATATTGCAAGAAATTCTTTTAAAAAAATCAATGATGCCGAAACAGAAATTTAGAAAAAAAAACTTTGTATCAATAGTACAGATTGTTTGCTTTAAAATACCAGAAAACATTAAAATGTTGGCGATCCACGATCAACTCA
Organism: Kuschelorhynchus macadamiae; assembly: GCA_030620095.1. Classification (NCBI taxonomy): domain Eukaryota; kingdom Metazoa; phylum Arthropoda; class Insecta; order Coleoptera; family Curculionidae; genus Kuschelorhynchus; species Kuschelorhynchus macadamiae. Next base: position 174,054 of record JAUTXW010002273.1, on the reverse strand, counting down.
ATATCATTTTGTAATAACGGCGATAATTGAAACTACACTTATAAATAATTAACAAACAGAATACCTTTAATATACAGCAAGGAAAGTGAGTGGGGAAAGAATTCTCACCGCGCCATAAAGTTTCAGATTTTACTATTTTGTTTTCAAAATATTTCCTGGAAGAAATACTTCTTTTAGTCATAAGCTGTTATATTCGCATATATGAATCTCCCTGGTTAAATCTAAAAATAAGTATTTTCTAATGTTGCTAATATATACATTCCGGAGATAATTTCAAAAATCGCCGTTTGTTTGTTTGAATGAGACTAATTAGCTCCTCGTGAATATTAAACTTTCGATGATAAAAATCTCAATACCTTTTTACATATTACTGAAGCCAGTGCAATGAAGTTATGTTAGTTTTATTCCAAATATATGAATCATTTCGCGTAATATAATTAATGTTTAACAACGTCACGGCACTTACAGACAAAGCAACAAGTCATGGTGTTTATAAATTTTAGAAAAGCACAGCGACCTGGTAGAAACCTGTAAAATAAAAAAATTAATGAAAAATGCTAGAACAAAAGGTATGCGCAGAATGTCCAATCTTTAACTTATTTATTTTTATCACTACAAAAAATTTCAAAAATATGTGACTTTTTGTTTTTTCTCTGCACACGAAATGGCAAATTATGTAAATGATAGTATACTGGGTAGGTCAAAAATGCTATGCTTTTTAAATAAAAAAAAATGTAAATGTAAATATTGTTTTTTTAACTAAATGGTTCTTGTTTGCTGATTATAAATATTCTAGATTATATATATAAGTGACAATTGGAAAGTATGTGTATTCACCTTGTTAATTTAAATAAAACACCCTGTATAACATTATTTCAATAAATGGACATCTTCATGCTGGTTATAAAAATAATAGTTTTCGATATATTTATCTTTAGAGACAACCTAGTAAATTGTCAATAACAATGCCATAAGAGGAAGTGTGTGTTCCTTTGTAATGACTTTGCTTATGACTATGTTCCCTTTTTTCTAACACCCTGCCCTATGGCATTTTTTATCAAATTTCTCCCTTGTCTTTAAATATAAAGGTGTCAAACCTGGTATTTTTATAATTAGCAAGAAGATGCCCATTTAATGAAATAATATAATATAGGATGTTCCATTTAAAATAACAAAGTTCATGCTGAATTTTTTACTTTCCATTTGTCATTTGTTTATTTTCTTAGCAAAAAGCAAAAACCTTTGTATACAATATATTTTGATATCTCTAAAAGACAAGCTTGTAGACCCCGTTTAAAATATAACCAGATATTGTGTACATCTAGAACATTTACAATAACAGTTAAAATATAAGAAGGCACAAAATATTTGTTTTTAATGTTAATTATTTTAGATCGCGAATTTGTTGCAGTGGCCTAAAAAAAGAATACTCGGTCGCATAACACAGGATGTACTTTTTTATAGAATTACAAATAATGGCTCATTTTACTACAAAATAAGTAAAATTCGGATTTGTTATACGATCATTTTAGAAAGAACTTGTGAAAATGAATTAATTAGAAATAGGATTAAATTACATACCAGCCTCCCCACGCAATAGGCCAGTGTTAAATTTCGTTATTGTATGTATATAACAAAAAATTAAAAACGAAACTCGACATCTCCGATAATGTGCTTTGGAATAATTAGCATTTCATTTAACGGCAACTATAGTAAAATAAGTATATGGCTGCCAACTCCCTACGCTTTAATTTTATGAATGTCTGTATTTCGTAACGACTTCTGAGGTAAATCTATACTTACATTTCCTAGTCGGCAAATTCAATGTTACAAAGTAAACTCAAGACGAAATAAATACACATGTCACAGCAAATAATCAAAAATTTAGCAATTTTAGCCAAGTCTCTATTTAAATATTTCACTACCATGCAGAAAAATGGGCAACAGTTTGCCAAAAAACGTCCATTACACGCCACCACGGGACGTCTCAATAAAATTTTATATCTAAACATAATGTTAGTATGTTTATTAGTTGTTTCAAAATATAATGGATCATCATAGAAATGTGTTGTATATTTTTGGAATATATGTGTCACTTCGCAATAGCCGAAATGCACATCAGAGTCCAAGTTCATCAAAATATGTATTCTCATTTGTAATCCGCCCACAGGCTTTTCATGAAATACTGATCTGCATCAAAATATTCACAGTGGCGAAAATATTATCTTATGTACTTTTGGGAATTAAATGCAAGTCTTGCGCTACAAATGATCCTTTGTTGTTGACTTGATTACTGACTTATGCATACTGCATACAAAATCAAATAAATTCTTGTTATGACTTAAGTTTGCACTATAGTAAAATATTATTTCTTATATTTATCATCTGGATTAAGAGAGTTTTTTATTACAAGTCTGTTTCTGGTTTAAGCTGGATTTTGGATTATTCGCCTGGACATAACTTCACAGACCTGCATCCTTCTGACAGGATCATCTTCAAAAAAATCATGTCAAATGATCAATTTATAGAAGGTGAAACTTGTGCTTTTAAGGCATTTTTGATCGGCATCGTTGAACAATTATATTCACCGGAAACTGTTACTGTAGACTGTTGTAGGTTGTTCATGACTGGTGCGACACTTTGAATTTGTTTGTCTTCCGAAATATATTTTCTTCCAACTCCTTTTTGCACAGTTGAAACTTTTCAACCAGTTCTCTTAAATATTTGCGGCAGATGGGATTTTCGGGAAATCTGTCATTAAATATCCTTGCAGCTTTATGCAAATTACAACCGGCTTCAGCGTAAATAAGGATTGCTTCTATTTTTTCTTTCAACGATCTGACGCGCAACCCTTTCCAAACAACAAAAAAATAACACAAATAACGGACACAAAACACACCAAATTCAAATAATTAATCAGTTATCAATTATTGGATACCAAAATTTCGTGTTGCCTAGAGACCAACAATAAAATATTCCTTAAATTAAGTATCTTTAAAAAACTTAGTACTAAATTTATTTACAATTCGGCAATAACAAAATTGGTAAAAACAATTTTCTTTTCTATTTACTTCGAAATATCAAACAATCCAAAACGTACGAAATGAGTTTTAAACCAGACTGTTTTATAGTCAGGAGGACATTTGCTGAGATAAATGTTAGTTAGAATAGGGCCATTTTAAGCATAACTTCAGATAACCATTGCTTAACGTTCAGTTTTTCGTATTACTTTCTGACAATTACTAATTAAAAAAAATTGATTTTATCATTTGTTAACAACCGCTGAGCCGATTTTAAAAAAACAAACGGCATTGACTAGAGGTTCAAAATACGTTTCATATAAGGTTTCGGAAGACCCCTTTTTCTATTTAATTTCTTTTTCTAAGAGCCATATTGAAAGTTTTTATTTTTACGTTAAAATGTAGCAAATATACCCCCTAAAATCAGGTGTAAATTTCAAAATGGCGGGATTATAGCAATTTAATTTTTATATATAAAAACATTAATTGAAATTGGACTATTTTTTAATGTGTCGTTCTCTATTGTTTCAGGTCGAGGAAACCGAAGGCCGTACCGTAGGAATCCAGAACAACTGCACCTTTCATGAAGTATCAGTAGCTGAAAACTCCTCGGCAATCTACCAGACATTCGACATGGTTCTCAATGAATGCCGCCAGTCAACGCAGAAAACCCGCAAATTCTCCGTATCCAAAATGATTGGCACCCTCATAGGAAATGTCAATCCAAAGTCGCAACCCGAACACAAGCAAGGTGGTACTGTCGTCGTTTGTCATAAAGCTGACCTTTACAAGTCCCGAGTTATCAGGAGAAGACAGAATTTTACGGCGACAGCGTCTCTATGACTATCCGAGAATGAATCATAAGAATTTTGTTGCTATAAATTAATCTTTTGTTCATGGCTGTACTGATAACAGTACGTTGTGTTATGACTGGCCAATTTAATACCCTCAGTTTTATGAGGGATTTTGTAGTTTTAAGATTGGTAGCGAATCTAGAAGCAAACTCACTCAATGAAACGTTCATTTAATACAAGACCCATTGGGTTTCATGGCAAATTATATTCAAATAAATCAGCTTTTTCAAAAATACTGTTGTTAGTTTCGTTTTTGACATTGCATTTTTAAGAAAAAGATAAAACTGAATTCAATATACAATCAATATTCGAAGTAATTTTGCTTCTAGATGGCGTGGTGTTATTCCTTCTCACCCCAAATAAATACCAACTCAAACTTGATTACATGATGCCGATTTATTTTTAATATTTAAATATGTGTTATATGGCATCGTTTCTCTATATGTGTTTCGGGGGATAAATTAGTTATGTATATAATTTAGGATTTTCTACCAAAACGTTTTTTAATACATGTGTGCATGAAATTACTGTATATTTATAAGATATGCATGTTAAAAATATTTGTAATATTTTTTGGGGTATTGTAGATATACATATATTAAAAACACTATTTCCATTTTCTTTGTATTCCAATTAACGTATCTTGTTATTTTGTTGTTTTACGTGATGTTAAAGGACATATCTAGCGTATAACATATTCGTGTGGCATCTAAATATACTTAAGGACCATTTAAGTACTACCCCAAAAAATTTTTTGATGAGATGCCTCATAGGCATTATAATTTTTACGATCAGTTTTGTTGTTCTTTTTGTTGGATTTTATTTTCTTTTGGTCGGACTAGAGGAGTTTGAAGTTCAAGTATACTGAATATTAAGTAATATTGTGTGTGCTAAAAGGCTGTGATACTTTTATTTTTGATTAAGTCTATTTAAAGTTTAGGTAATATAATGTACATTTATTATATTGAAGTTGTTTTATTTACTCTAGTTTAGTCACAATCTCGCATATAAGAAAGATATTAAAATTAAAAATGTTATTATTAAAGCCCATATGTAAGAAAATAATAACGCGAATAGTCTATTGAAAAATAAACGTTCTTGTTATAGAATACCTGGTATACAAATTTACCAGTTGATATTACTTACATAACAAGTATTGAAAGTGGTAGTTTTCACAGCCGAGTGCAGATTCCCTTTGAATTCGAAAACGATAACTTTGTCCCGAGTAATGTACAAGGTGTCCAGATTTCGATGGTTTTAAAGGGTATTTCGGTTATTTGGAAAGAAAAAGGGTTGCGGCTTTCACATCTCTGTCACAGATGTACCAGTCAGGCAGAAAAACGAAAATTGAAAGCGAGATACATAGCCTACCCCATTTAAATGTCCTGAGAGTTAAGGCGCAAGCTGCTTATGCTACATACGCATACTGCTTATAACATGTGTTTTTTGAATGACATGCTAGCGTCCATTTTGTACTTTAGTAACCTAGGAATTCAACCTCGTTCCGCCGCACAGTGGTTTGAAATGTTATTGTATTAGTACAAAAAAGCCAAACCAATAAAATGTTAAACAATCTTTAAAAAATTATATCAAATAACTAAATTAATAAGATAATTACGGTTTTTGATTTCAGAACTGATAATTATGAATATACAGAGTAATCGAAAATTTTAACACATTAGGTTGATAGCTATTAAAATTCACAAATATTTGAATAACACGTAAACATGATAACAATATATGCCTTAGAGATAGATATATTATAAAAGGATTATTTAGTTAATTGGTATAAACTTCAAGATATTTTGAGGTATTTATTTTTACTGTTACGTTTTGAGAAATGAAAATATTTTGCAAAAATATACTAATTAAAATGAATGCAGAGTAGATCAGCTTTGAAATTGTCAGATATAAAATATTTGTAAAATACGTACATACACTGTGCGTTATAAACAAAATTGTGGATTGTAATTAATTAATTTGGTAATGTGATCCGTTTTGGAGTTGTTAACGTAGTATTGATAAGAATGATTCTTCGCCTATGGGAACAAGATTTAGTTGTTAATTTCTAATATTGAAACTAATATTTTTATGAACTGTTAATAATTCTGTTAACTGAAGTTTTAAACACATTGTCCCAATAGTTTAACTTTTAAGAGATTTAGGTAAAAAAAAAATGATTGTTACTTAGATGATTGTCGACTTATACTATTGGGGTTCTCTGTGCGAAATTTTAGCATCCAAATAATGAAACTTGTGATAATAGCAGCATATAAATACTTCCTTTAAGCTATGTTTCGATTTTTTTATTTTATTTTAAGAATGATTTAGAAATTAAATTATCTACTAAATTTAGTGGGAATTTTGTTACACTTAGCTTTTCTAATGTTTTGATCAACCTGTCATTTATTACATTGCAACTTTTGGAAATTTGAATAAATATTTTTAATAAATTAATCACCTGGATTTTTTTTAGCTCTTTAATTAATATTTCAACATATTTGAACACTTAACGCTACGTTTCTATTATAATCAATATCAAGAAAGTAACGTTTTGACTTCTTTTAAAATCGTCGTGAGCTAGTGAATAATTAAAAACGTAAAAAGTTTATCAGAAAAAAGTGAGATAGGTTGCATTAAAACGATCTTAGTAGGCCCAGACGAACTTTTTAATACATACTTATTAGCAACCTAAATTATTTACAACTACTTACATCTATTACAGTACCTTGTAATTCAATTAAAAAGCTAAAAACCTGACAGAAAACTAAAAATAACTAAACATATAAAAATTAACCTAAAATTATTTTTAGTTAATTTTTTTATAAATATTGTTACACAAGTTTCGCACATAGTGCTTATTCGCCTCAAGGCATTCAAAATAATAAATGGCCGCTACTGTAACTGTCTGAAAACCTCTTCAGTAGTATTTCTCAACAACTTGCTTGATATTATCTAGTATAAATTCTATTTTGAAGGCATCCTCACAAAAAGACATCCAAAACCAATAAATCGGGTGACCTAGGTGGCCATTTTATAGATCCATTAGTTCCAATCCACCGGCTTGGAAAGTTTGCGACTAGCTAGTTTCTGACTATTAGTATTATGACCGGGAGCTCTGTCTTGCTGCAAATACAGACCATTGAGTCGCACAAAGGATCAACTTTAGTTATTTCAGGCACAACTATTTCCAGAATCTGTAAGTATTTAACTGCAGTAAGGGTACCGTCATAGATTTTATAGACGATTTTGCTTTCAAGAATGATGTATGAAACATTAAATCCAATATTGCCTTGCCTTTCACGTGGAAATATAACATGTTAATTTTCCTGAGACCTAACCCTATAATAACCTAATACTGGTGCCAAATACCAGAACTGGTAAAATGCACCTGATCTGACCAAATAACAGTTCTTTCAAAATTAATGACCATGTCCCGCATTAGCAATTACCAACTGAAATTCTCCAGTCGGCGTTCTGCATCACCAGGATGTAAGTTCTGTGCCAAATGAAATTTATATGGTGTGCTTTTTTTTAATTGTTTGAACCCTTGATTTAACAACCTCAAAAGAAACTTCAATTTTTGACACGAATTATTTGGAGCTGCGTCGACCGAAGCCAATACATCACTTTGTCAATATCGCGATTTTCGCGAATGAGACTTGTTAAATTAAATTGATTTTATTCTTACAAAAATTCTTTTATCTGGTTCCCTTCTTTCTGGATATCTACAAGGGTATCATATTTTAAATATATAACTAGAATGAGAAAAATAATTATCTATAATATTACCTATTTGAATACAGTTTCAAAGCTTTATCTGCGTTGCACTGAATGACGAGCATTTCGTAGTTTTCATAATTTTCGAATTTTGCATTGTCTACTATATTTGAGAAATCTAATGCTATTAAAAATCGAGAAAAAATACAGCAAAGACGTTCGCTGTTCTGTTCTGTTTGTTATTTCAAATGTCCACCTTTTTTGATTTTTTAATATAAAAAGTGTTAATATTGGGCCTAATATTGAAAATAAACATAAAATACTATATCTTTTTGAAAAGCTTGTAAAAACAAAATCCGAATACTTTAAAATATATAGGGTGTTCCATTTAAAAAAGCTTTAAAGGGTTATATAAAAAATGACTATCCACAGCAAAAATCAAAATACACCACGATTCTATGTAATAACCTACCTTAGAAACACTTTTTACTTTTCTGATAAGTTAAACGATAACCAAGATATATTTTTAAAACTTTTGTTTTTGACCGAAAATTGTTCTTTTTTAAGTAATTAGAAGTACATTTTTTAAACAGTTTTTTTTGCGACAGTAAGTCTGTTTCTTCAAATGATAACATAGTGCGAAAAGGCACGAAGTTTAATTTATCCAATGAAAATAGCGAATAAAATTAGTATATAACCGAGCGCTAACAAGAGAAGTGATAATTGAGCTATTAAGGAACTAGTAAATTAAAGACTAAAAACGTCATATTTTATCTGCAGGCAGCTGATAAACTACAAAAGTATGAGTTAATTAGTTGTCTCTAATAGGAGATTAGTTTGTGATCGCTGGGCTAGCAAAATGAGCTGGTTGTGTTTGAAAATGTATTACATTTTCAGATAAACGCAAAATAGTGTAATATACTAAATTATATGAAAAAAAATTGACGTATGTGTCCACCAAAGGATGCTCACCATTATATGAAAACAAATTGACGTAGGTGACCACCAAAGTAAGCTGGGTCATGTATGAAGGGAATTTTTGTCTTATGTATCTAATACAAAAACGTGCCTCTCTGCATCCCTTTACAGCCAAACTACAAAAATCAAAGTCCATATTAGCTTTTTAGTATCCTTATTATAAAACCTCTTGCTAACAAGATCTTCAAACTTGCAAGTATTTAAATCCTGCGTCAATAAATTAATACAATTTTCATTGACATTTATTTCACATTTATTCCGGCAGTCTCTTCACCACGAGAAGACGACTAAAAAACAAAAATTTGTTTAATGATATTTCTGTTTAGTTTTGTTAACAATACAATTTACAAAGATGAACACCTCAATTAACAGTCCTAGACATAGAATACAAATAATATATTTTCCTACGACCATTTATGAAACTGAAAAAACAGCACTGTTAACTCGGCTAGAAAGGAATATCACTATAAAAGCAGCAACATCCTTAATTTGCGCTCTAAAGTGTACATGGAAGAGAATATTCTCAGTCCGTCAAGCGTGATATATGAATAGCCGATATAGTAACCGAAAACGAATGATGATCATCCGATTACTGACCCGGAGACGTAATACACGGCATTTAAAATTGTGAGAAACATCGAAACGTCTAACCTGACCATATTACTTGACAACCAAAGCTTCCGCATCCGCTATTGGTTAAGGTACGTCATTCGGTGCATAAACAAGTTTCGTAAAAATTTTGGTGGGACCTTCGTGGCTCAGTGCTAGGATTCTACAGTTGCATTGTAAAGGAAGTGTGTACTAATCCTAGTTCGGGCGATGACTCTTTTTTATTTTTTTGTTTGACAAAACTTGTAATTCTGTATGTAGTTGAATTTTAAACATCGGATGGCGTTTTGGTTACTGTTTAGGCCTTTTTTTTTGAAGTGATGTACAAAAGGGTAAAATGGATCTGTCGAGTTAGGTTGCCATTGGTCTGATAATTATCAGAATCTACCGTAATTTATAAGTTCATTTGATAACTGATAATACCAACAGGCGATCTACCATAATTTTGAATAAATGGGATTTTAATCTTATGGCGCGTCCTGACTGGACGACAAATCTGACATCACTATTAACAACCAACAAAAAGTTTATGATTGTTCTTTGTAGACTTTTTAAGCGTAAATAATATGGACAAAAAAAAGGTCATTACTTAAATTTAAATTTTAATGAAACTAGCTCTGGGAGATTGGTTTTACCAACTAATCTAGCTAAGCAGATCCTTATTTTATACTATTTCTATCATTTTATTTTAAATAAAAGTAGTTCTGGGGAGGTTGAACCCCCAAACCCCACCCTTAACTACGCCACTGTCTCTATTACCTAAAATCTCAAAACTAGATTTATGTAACTGCAGTTATAATAGCCATACATGGGCCGATGTTTACGTTAAAAAAAAGATTTGTTGGAAACTTTGTTACGTGAAACTCAAACAAAATTTTCTGTTAGGTTTAATAGCACAAAAGAAAAATGTTGGAAGCTATTATAGTTGGTTTTGTAGTTAGAACTTTTCCATCCAAGGGAACAGTTTATTTTTATTTCATGTGAGTATAATGTATTTGAACAATTGAGAAGAGGATTTTCTTTTAGACTTAAAATATTTGGAAATAAAAAGCATTTTTTCCAGGAATTTATAATATTTGTGTAATTAATGTTATTAGCTAGCTTTAAACCTCATAATTCAATTACTTAATTAACCAAAATACTCCTAATTTGACACATTTTTGGGTATTTACTTTATTTCTTTTAGGAAATAAAATCAACATTTTCAGTGATTATTCTCTCCACAAAAGTTTTGATCATGGCATGATGTACTTTTTAATTGTACTAAAAAATCTTGTTAATTGTATCAAAGACAGATGATACTTTGAATAGACGATGCAGCCTATGTAAAATAAACTAACCCTTAAAAGGATTCTTATTGTATTGCGTATAGTTGTGATCCATATAGAATTCCGCCTAGCACAACGCTCGGGTACGACGATATTGGCATTGCACAACGCTCAGAGTTGCCAGTCCGCGACATACTCCATCCGATCTGCTGGTTAAATTCTTCTATAGGTAAGCATCATTTTTATATAGTATTTCTAAATAAGTAGACGCTTCTGGCAACACCAAGTCACATATTATTTCGTGCGATCTAATTAAAGTGCGATACGAACAGTTCATGTGATTAATTTATTTGTATCTGATGGTTGCTTCTTAATTACCTGATCCATGAATTAATATTATATTATGTATGTCCACTCCGGGGATAAAGAAGACAAGAAGGAAAATCGACTAAAAATATATATTTTTTTTAAATATTTCATAACAAAACTTCTCCTTGTTAAAAAATACCATTCACTTTCGATTTTATCATACTAAAAAAATTTAAAAATAGTAGCCTAGCCTTATTTTTAATATTAAAGCATGATATATTGATTAAAATTAAATAAAAAGAAACCCTAATCTCAGCTTTTTACATTGACCAATGAAAACAGAGGTGAATCTAGTGGAAGGGTGCAGAGTACGCGAGCTCCCGCTGAACTAGTTGTTGACAATTTTTGAGAATATTTACTTTTGTCTAAAATAAATAATTTTGGCTTACTTATTGTGATTTCATGCTTTGTACAGTCAAATAGTTTAAGAAATTCTAGTGCGAAAATCTGACAACCTTTCTAACATTGCCCATTATGTAAATAAACTTCTACAAATATTAGCAATCCTTCCCATTTCTATGGAAAACTGGTTTAACTTCACTTTATATTCATAAACACTTTTATAATTATCCTAAATAGGGAACCCTCAACTGGTGAATTTAAAAACGTATGGAACACTACCCCAGGTGGGCAGGAGTCATAACCCCAAATCTCACACCTTCAAGAAAGTCTTCCTCAAGGATTCTGGGGGAGGCAAAAATTCGCAATCTAATAAAGGACCAAACCAACAAACCCTACACGTAATTACTTACAACATTAAAACTCTACAGTCTGACGATCGCTTGGAAGAACTATCCCACATAAAATGGGACATCCTTGGATTGAGCGAAACAAGAAGATCTGATGAGACGTGCACCACCCTCAAAAGTGGACATATCCCTCAGTAGACCAGATAAAACAACACAAAACGAAACATCAATTGGAACTAACCAACAAAATTAACACCCATAAACACTTTACTGGAGATGGGAATCGACGAGCTAGAAAATAAAATACAGAGGGACATCCAAACAGTAACTTGGCACAAAATTCAAAAGATTTGATGAAGAAGACAAGAAAACTAAAAGGAAGTGAGACGAGATATTAGAAGGTACAATACGGAACAGATAAATACGGTGATCGAAAACAACAAAAAGATGAAAATAGTGAAATCTATCCATAGTATTGGCAAAGTAAGGATACATCAAATAAAGAATAAAGAAAACCAGCTAATAACCGATAGGGATGAAATGAAAGAATCAATCGGAACTTACTACCAGAACCTATACTCCACAATAAGTCTAGCAGCCGAAAACATGCAAATGTTTAATGTCTTAAATGCTGGTTCGGAAGATATCCCAGATATCTTACTTATTATTGAGCATTGGTTAAAGGAAAATGAGTGTATTGGTCTTTCAAGTTATAAATTAGTTTCTAAGTATTCAAGACTAATCTCTGTGCATGGTGGAACAATGATTTTTGTACATAATAATTTTACGTAATATAATAATTAACTTATGATAAGTTGGATGCAATGTTGCTTGAGAAAGTATTTGAATTTTACATTGTTCAATCTCCTAGGATAGATCTGTTTATTGTCTGCTTATATAGGCCACCAAATACAGAATTATCTTTGTTTATAACTAGATTAGAATGTCTTTTAACTAAACTTCCTTCACACATTAATGTTATTTTAGCTGGTGATTTAAATGTTAATTATGCCGATAAACCTAGTTTAGGTACGCAAATGTTGTATTTGATTCACTTGACCTAAATATGCATGTTGCTGAACCCACACCTAAAACAAAATATTCTGGTACCTTGATTGACTATATGTGTTCCAACGTGCAAGACGATGCTGTTTCTTGTTCTGTGTTAAATGCTCGTCTTTCAGACTATGAAGCTGTGAATTTAAGATTGCCACTATAACTAAATCCAGTAATAGGAAAAAGACAAAACGACTTTTTACTAAGCAAAATTATGATATTTCTCAGTTATGTTTAACTGTACAATGGAATAAAATTTTAAATTTAGAAAATCCTCTTCAACAGTTTCACCGACTTCTTTGTGATGTGTTCAATGAATACTACTTTGGATTAAAATATTAATGCAAACCGACTCAACCCCTTTTATTGCATGATAGTGTTATAAATTACACCTATATCCTACCAACTAATCCAGAAGAACTGATTGAAGTTTTTAGAGATATTAAAAATCTCAAAGCCTCGGCTTAGGATAATATTTCTGTTAGGGTGCTACTGAGGCTTCTTTATCACACTTTGATCGCCTTAGCTGAAGCTATTAATTGGTCATTTACGTGCGGAGAATTTCCATTTGATCTGAAATTTGCTACTGTGATTTTCCTGCTGCCCACCTTATCTAGATTTATAGTTATAGGGAAACTTATAAAAAAAAAGGATACTACTCTTACTCAAAAAACACAGTATTCTTAACACCCGACAATTCGGATTTCAATCATCATTGTCCACAGATGACGCCATATTCTCTCTTCTTAAAACTGTATACGAACGTCTAAAGACGGAGAGGTTTCTACTGCGGTGTCTTGTGATCTAAGGCATTTGACTGCGTGGATCATAGAATACTGCTCAGCAAGCTTGAAGTTTATGGATTTAAGGGAAAGCTTGTGCTTGGTTTAGTTCCTACTTGGCTGATCGGTGTCAAATTGTAAGTTTTAAAAATGACCAGTCAGGCAAATTAAGTATTGCTGCAGGTGTTCCACAGGGGACATTGCTTTTTTTGCTATATATTAATGATTTGCCAATCATTAACATACAAGGTTTATTTACCATGTTTGCTGATGACACAACTGTTTTGTTGTTAAGAGGGACTTGGAAATAATAAAAGACTGATGTAACTCAAACTCACTTACACTGAACATAACAAAGACCAACATTATTTCATTTAAATGTTCAATTAGTGATGTTAGGATGGATGACCAACCAATAGACAGTACGTGTTAACAAGTTCTTGGGTCTCTACGTAGATGATAGGCTAAAATTTGAGAAGCATATTTTGAATGTGAATTCTAAGATTGCAAGGGGTTGCTATGCACTAAGAATTGTCTCTCGCGAGCTAGATTTATCAGTGGCAAAGAGTGCCCTGCATGGGCAGGAGTAAAAAAATATATTCGAGAGTGCAACACCGGCGAATGTTTAATTAAAGATTTAAACAAAATAACATTAGAAGCGATTGACTTAATATCGGCTGAAAATTGGAAATCGTATGTTAAACATGTTCGTTCTATTAAAGACAAATTCTGGGAAGTAGATGGCAAAATTGAAACGGTTATTGATGATTTAGTTATCACACTGGGATCTTCAAGTAGTGACGACGAAACCTCATCATTTTCAGAGGAAGACAACGATTTAGAAGGAATCAAACCATTAGAATCACAGCCGTCAACCTCAAAAATGGCATAGTTTTTTTTTCATATATTTTGTAAAATTGTTCATAAAGTAGCTGTCAATAAACTGCTTCAAAATAATTAATTTTCTGTTCAATACCGGGTGTCAAAAAAAATCTAATATTGCAATTAATATTTGAAAAACTACAGAACTCATATTTTTCCAAAATTAACACATCAATGTAGTTATAGTAGGGGAGCCGGAACTGATTTCAGTGAACAAGATTTAGCAAAAATTTAACATATGCGGTTCGACTTTGGGCTATTCGGGTATGCCAAAAGTGACCGTTTGTCTCCGTCTGTCATATTACTTTGTACAGGGGGCGTCATTGTGAAGAACTATATATGGCGTTTCCTAATTGCGTGCTAATGTTAAAGGGGGGTGATTCTTGGACCTTTTTAAGAAAATAGTTTAATATGAACCTAAAAGTCTTAACTTTGGAGATACAGGGTTTTAAAAAAACATTTTTTTAAAATCCTAATTCTGATGTTATTATAGATAAATAAGTGTGTGAAATTTGATACACGTCTTTTATGCATAAAAGGGCATTTTTTATTAACAATCAATTTTTCAAGTCAATGCAGTTATCAACAATAGCATCAGAATTGGGATGAAAAAAAATGTTTTCTTTTTAAACTTTACCATCCTGTATCTTAAAAGTTAAGACTTTTAGGACATAAAAACACCCTCTTTAACATCAGCACGCAATTAGGAAATGCCCTGTATGGTATTTCACAATGACGGCCCCTGTATAAAGTAATATAACAAACGGAGACAGATGGCCACTTTTGGCATACCCGAGTAGCCCAAAGTCGAACTGCATAAATTAAAATTTTGTAAATCTCGTTCACTGGATCTGATGCTGGCTGCCCTTGTAAAATCCGGACTTGTAAATCATGTATCACTATACTGGGTGGTCCAATAATAGTGGACGTAGGCAGTAGCTCGGGAACCGTTAATGACAGAACTCAAGAAAAAATATATTTATAGGTAAATCGATCAAAAAAAATCAAAATTAAATCATTTTAAAATTCGAAAGTTCGCCGTTTTTGCAACACAAAAGAGATATAGAAGTGCGGTGCACGAAAGATAACAGACAAATATAGACAAAGGTTCATTAAGCATAGTTACATTTTTTAATTATCTGAAGTGCGTATAGTCAAAAAGTAGTGCCATATTATTTAAAGAACGACGGGACACCACTGGTTTAAAGAAATTTCTTGGCCGACCTTCCTAAACCGATTGACTCCGCCCGGTTTTCTTTCGTGTCCCGCACTTTAGTAGATACGGAAATCTCCTGAAAAACATATATAATAAGGCAACATTGCAAATAAACATCGGGGAAAATATACAAACCCGAAGAAGGTGACACAATCTCCCCAAAACTATTTACCCTTGCGCTGGGGGACTTATTCAAGACACTAAATTGGAAAAGTAGAGGTATCAGCATCGACGGCCGGCAACTGTCTCACCTTCGTTTCGCGGACGATATAGTGATAATAAGTGAAAACCTAACAGAGCTAAAAGAGATGTTTGTCGATCTAAAAATCGCATCAGAAAGAATTGACCTCTGTATGAATTTGGACCAAACCAAAATATTGTCACAAGCCAATGATCAAATTGAAATTGAAGGTAAAACCACCGAAAAGGTGCACGAGTACACATATATGGGACATCTAATTAAACTGATTAAAGAAAATCAGCAATCGGAGGGTCACTAGAAAGTTAGACTGACTTGGGCTGCAGTAAGACCCCTAAAATCACCCCAGAAAATCAAGACTTACCAATCAACTTAAAGACCAAAGTTTTTAATGCATGCATTCTACCTGTAATGACATATGGGATGGAAACAACAACATTTACCGTCAGAGCTGGTAACAAACTGCGCACCACTCAGAGAGCAATCGAAAGATTTATGCTCGGTATAACCCTCAGAAACCGATTATGAAACGAGGAAATAAGACAAAAACCAAAGAGAATGACGTGATAGAACGTATCGCTAATCTAAAATGGTTGGGTGGGACACGCTGCTAGGCAGGATGGCACAAGACAAAACATATAGCACAATGGAGACCTAGACAACATAAACGGAATATCGAATGTCCTCAAAGGAGAAGGTTAAACGATATAAAAGAAAGTGTAGGGTAAAACTGGCACCAGACTGCAATGGACCGAACCGAATGACGACGCCAAGGAGAGACCTATGTCCAGGAGTGGACTGTGAAAGGCTGTAAAAGAAAGAAAGAAAATAGATTTGCAAGAGAAAATAAATTTTTTATAATTTTGGTTAGCTAATGCACAGTTTCTGTTTGTTATTTAATATTTGTGTTATGGTAAAAATAAAACTGCATTTGTGAAGTGTCTGACGAATTTAGTTCAAATTTAACTATTTAGTATAGATAATAGAATGTTATTTGTTTTTTTTTACAACTGACAAATAAATAATTCCATTTAAATAAAAACAGTATAGAAACAATAATATAATTGTTCTAATTGTTTTTGTGAAAGTTATTTATAAAATATTGGCGACTTTAGTTCGTATTAATGGATAAATAGGAATGCAGGATATTTTTGCAACATTTTTTATTTAAAAAACGGTTGGTTTTTTGGAAAAACGCTTAAACTCGTGTGTTTTATTTGACTATTTTACATATTTTAAAATTTCTAAAAAAAATATACAGGGGGTTTCAAAAAATCGGATTACTTCTCAGACGCTTGACGTAAAAAGCTGAATTTTTACATCAAGTTGATTGTAGGATGTAGCAGTTCGATAAGAAGGGATTTTTCAAAACTCAAGTTTCAAGAGAGTGAAACCGCCCCTTAAATATTACAATATTTTTTATTAAAAAAACGATAAGAAGGGATTTTTCAAAACTCAAGTTTCAAGAGGGTGAAACCGCCCCTTAAATATTACAATATTTTTTATTAAAAAAACGATTGTTTTTTTCGGAAAAACGCTTAAACTCGTGTATTTTATTTGATCATTTTACAGATTTTGAAATTTTTTTTAAAATGTATGCAGGGCGTTTAAAAAAAATCGGGTTACTGATTAATCACGATTCTGCTCAAACTGTTTGATAAAAAGGGATTTTTCGAAACTCAAATTTCAAGGTTAAATCGCACTTTATGTCGGAAACGTAATTTTACTTAGTTTTTGACATTTTCGAAAAATAAACAAAATTTTTGATAATGTTTTTTTTTAATATAAGACTGTACTTTTTATTATCTATATATTTAAAACACTAAGCCAGATTTTTCACCAATTTACATTTAATTCTTTTAAAGTGACCGTCTGGTTACCGAGACCTTTCAACACTATTTTTTATATTGTTTTATTGCGTATTTTTCCTATAAAATCAATATGTTTTTCTTCAATAACATTTCTGCATGATGTGGTGAATGCGCCCCATATTCTTACAATTCTACTAGAAACTCATCGCGCAATCTAACGGGAAAGGTAAAACAAGGTCTGTCGGGCCAGCTAGTATTTTTTTAAAGCTTGTGATACTAGAAAAAGAATATGTACGACAGAATTAGTTTTACGAGGTCAAAATCACGTAGTATATTAAATCGAAAATCCAAATCCGTATTTAAAAAGATTAATAGCTGATGGGGGTTTTAATACAAAAAAGATATTTTTTACTTTCGCACATTTTTATATCTTCCTAAATATTTAAAAATGATTTGTCATGTTGGACCATCTCATCTTATACAGGGAGTAAATTAATTAACATCCAAAACTTCGTAAGGTATTTAATTTCATAAAATAAAAAAAATAAAGTCATATAAACACAGAAATACCAATAAAAAATTTCCAAAAATAATTACTGAAAAGCAGAAAAAATAACATAAAGTTTAATACCTTTGTCTTTAAAGACAACCGTCCAAGATTGACTAAAACCCTACCATAAGACAGAATGCGTAAGAAAGAGAAAGAACATTTACTTCTAAATGTGGAATGAATAGGGATACATATGGTTTTTGATAATTTTAGTTAAAGATAAAGGTATTAAACCTGATATATTTATAACTGGTAAGAAGAGACCCATTGAATGACAATAATATACAGAGTGTTCTTTTTTAAAAAATATAGGTTCTGTGATTTTTTCTACTTTCTAACAATTTCTAGAAATTTTCGATATTCTTGGAGATAAAGAAAAATCCTGCACCTCCCGTATTTAAAGTTTTTTTGTATCTACTATAATAGTTAAAGCTGTAACTAGGTGTCAAAATATAAATGAAAGCCTTGTACCTCGTACACTTCTAGTAGGGGCGCAGCTACACCACAGGGGGTCCACTGGTACCAAGAGGTCCGGTGATATTGTGTAATTAAGCCCAAGGGAAACTATGGGTGACCTTTTTTATGTCATCAGTTATTTTCCAGCCCAGTTTTTGGGGTTACATTTATTTATAAAGAAATTATGCCAAACTATAAATGACCCTTTTAGCAATTTACTTCAATGCATAGCTAATTTCAGTGTCAAATTATATTGTTAATGCATGTTGATTTTCAAAATAGGAATGCATGATGAATGAACATTTCGTTAAATAATTTCTGCACAATGCAAGATATCGAAAAAATATAGGAGACCAAAAGTTACAATTTAGAATAAGGAATTTGATTTTGGCCATTGATGGCCAAAAATGTACGTGGTGTATCAAACACACTAAACAATTTTAATATTTTTACTCCTGTATTTTGAAAAGAAGCGTTTCCAGACCCTTGTTTCGGTTTTTTTAATTTTTATTATTAATTAATTCCCTACAAGTTATGTTCATAAATTCTGCCGTCCTAATTCTAAACGTAGTGGCGATTTTGAGATTTTTGTATTTTCGGATTAATTGAATCATTCTTTATTGATTAATGAAAATCTTTTTTTATTTTTTCGTTACTTTTTTCAAAAAACTAGAAAAAATGCAAGTTTTCCACGTCGCCTATTTCCTAGAATAAAATGCAGTAATAGGTCATTCGTAAGATCAAGTGCAGTATAGTAATTTTACCCGCAAAATGATTAGTTAGTTAAGTTCTTTAACGTCATTGTTTCCTAAGACTAAATGCAGCCCGGTCGCTGTACTAAAAGAAAACGCAGTATAATATAAATTACTCCGTTGTTTTCCTACTCGATATTGATTATTAATTCAGGCACTATTAGAGCCGACGAAATTGTTATTAAATATTTTGGGCACACATTTGTGAGTGCAGATAGTTTCCACCACCAGGTGGAACTATCAATGAAAACAAAAAAGAACGTATATCACGATTCAGTCCATGCAGCAAATTTAGAAATAAACAACCTTTTTGACTAGCAAGATCATTTTTTTCTGACACAAATTAAAAAAAAATAATAGTTCTAGACCTTATTTAAATGATTTGACTATTATTTTGTGTCAAAAGAGCAAGGTCTCTTATAACTTTTAGTACAGATTATTCAACTCCGAACAAAATTTTAAAGTTTTTAAAACTAAAAATTGAAACAGATTTCTGCAAATTTGATAGCGTTATTAAACCCCGTAAAACGCCAAGGGGTATTTCAAAAGAAAAAAAAAAGAAAAAGAAACTAATGAAAATTCTAATGATTTAAATGAGTCGTTTGTTTGAATATTTATAAGAATTTTTATGAAAATTTGTTCTGCATTTGCATTTTGTTTTTGTTGTACACGGTGGACGGAATTTATTTGGAACCTAGTTGAGTGTGGTTATTAATTTTTTTGCTGTTTAACCGACTTTAGCCATTTTTGCATATGCTGTAAACCTATATATTCTGAGACACAGAAAAAATTAATATAAAATATTGTACATATTCCAAAGTGATGCATTTGAAGCTGTTTACAAAAAAACACTCTGTATATTAAAATGTTCGTATATGGAAAGTATCCTGTAAGAACCAGTATAAAAACCAACAGAATTCTACTGGTTTGAAACGGTTATAGGAAAAATTAAAAATTTCTCAATTTTACATAAAAACACGAAAATGTTCTTAGTTTTACTCTAATTTTACTCTTTTTTTCTCTATAATCGTTTTAAGCCATATCACCTTTGTTTGCGGTTCTTTATACCGGTTCTTACAGGATACTTTCCAAATACGAACATTTTAATATACAGAGTGTATAATTTTTGCAACGTATTTAAATGCATTATTTTATGAAAATTTTCGCAGGTCTGACTCTGTGCGATATTTTGAATCCAATATGTTTAATCTGTTTCAGATTATATGGGTCTACAATATATCTAAAAATGATTTAAATCGGATAAAGAGCAAAAAAATAATAATAACCAAATTGGGTTCCAAATAAAGTTGGCCCACCCAGTATATATCTGTAGTATGTAGCATGTTTTAAATATGTGTGTCTTATAAATAAAAAATACATTTTAAAACCGACAACTGCTAATGTCGTATAAAAACACCCTAATAATTAATTTGCACCAAAAAAGGATCGTCTGATAGTGCTTTATTTAGTACTAAAGTATTCAAGTTACCTAATTTTCAATTTAGTGTCATTTCCTAAATATTACTTAAAATAGTATTTTTAACGCTCGTGGTAACGCCAAAATATAGGAGAATTGATTTATTGAAAAATTTCTCATTTTTCATTTTAATGCAAGTGTAAAAATTTAAAAGAAAAAATTGAGTTAGTTAACAATATATCAAATAGCCGCAGATCAAAGGCTACTAGGTCAAAACGCAGTAAATCACAAATTTACTGCACCTTTGACAGGAAACCGTACTGGCGACATAACAAGAAAACTAATTCAAAACGCAGTAAGAGGGATAATTTAATATATAAAAACAAAGATGGAATTTTCTAAATAAAACCATTGTTCTATCTCTTTATCAGAAAACACAAAAAAAAATATAAAAAAAAATATTTTAACCCAAAGAACGTATATCACGATTCAGAAGAAAGAAAGTTTATGTCGTTTTTCTCGAAACTGTCATTTTGCAACTTACTGCGTTTAGAATTAGGACGGCAGAATTAATTTACACCATGTATATGAGCTTCATATTTTTTGATGTATATTTCGGTTACCCGGTATATGAAAAACTACTGATCAAAAAAAGACATATTTAGGTTAGGTTAGGTTTAATTTTACTTAAGAAGTGCCTAAAAATGTTAATGTAAACAAAAATTCTGTTTTAACAAAATTCAATTAACCAAAAATAACAAAATTACTCCGCCCATTAATTTTTATATAAAACTAAAAAACCGTTTCTATCTTTGAAACCACTCTTCTTAAAAATAATAAAGGAAAGCAAAAACATCTATTACGTAGTTCAGGAAATTAATCCTAATTTAAGAAAATCAAAAAGATTTGATAGATCTGACAAAGTTAAATAGGTCAGCACGATTTTTTTTGAGAATTTTCTGGTAAATTTTTATGTACGAATGGTATTCGGTGAAGAATTGACCGAATAAGAATAAATATTATAAAAAAATAATTATTAGAAAAACTACGATTAGGTCGACGATTATGTCGTATTTCAATTCGGTCAAAACGTCGCGCTCATATTGACATTTTTATACATGAGGTGAATTCTCAAAAAATAAATTAGATATCAAAAATTTGTGAAATTTGTATTTTCTTAATAACCCATTTATTAATATACTTATAGATATACATAAAATAAAAATTATTTCAGGTTTGCAAATTCTCGCTTTTGGCAAAATTCGTGTACAAAATTCTACTTTTGTTTAACTACTACTAAATCAAGAAAACTGTTAAAACTCAGATCTCGCAAAAATTGTAACAAAATATGCGCCTACAAAATGTAGAAAATCTTCTCACAATAAGCCATTTTGTTTGCAAGTTATAGCCATTTAAATTAAAGTTAAATGCAGTGGCGCAGCTACACCCTGCCAGCCCCTACTAATGCAGGGGCCCGTCCCCGTAGTCCAAAGAAAACTATGGTTTTTGAGAGGGAGACAACAGCTTATTAGCGAAGTATAAGACGCAGGACCTTTTTTTCTTTTTTTTTACTTCCATCGTAAATGGGAAGTATTGTAATCGAGAAAAAATACCCCTCCCAGGTTTTTTGACAGATTTTTTCGTCTTAAGGTTCCTAGATGTCAAAAAACATGTTTTCTCAATTCCGTCAATCCATTGGTTGGCTGTCTGGACTTCAAATTTTGGTCAAAATCGGGTATTAAGTACGTAGAAATCAACTGGTAAAATTTTGATATGCTTCCAACATGGCTGTTTAATAACATATTAAAAAAGTAAGCCTGAAAAACTACTTATCAGATTGATTTTAAATTATGGCCAAGAATAAAATCTGATATAAAGATAAACTGGTACAAAAGATGGGAGAACAAAACGGCGCGGGCGGCCAAATAAAATGTTTGTAATCGTGAAAAAATTCCCCTCCAAAGTTTTACATAGCTTCAAGTTTTAGCGTTTCTAGATGCCCAAAAAAATGTTTTCTCAATTCCGTTGGTTTGAGGCACAGCTAAAAAACTACTTACAGGATAGACTCCAAATTTTAGTCAAGAATTAAACGTCTTGTGGCGATGACCTGGTAAGATTAGGATAAATCCAATATGGCGGCGTTGTGAAAGGATAAAAAAATTATTACTAAAAAACTAATTATCCAAATTACCCCAAATCTTGCACAAAAATCAAGTGTTATCATACTGGTAATATTTTGGTACGAATCCAAGATGGCGGTGTGATTATGATTCCTCAACAGGTCGCTCTTATGAAAAGGTGTTCGGCGCGCTACGTTTTCATGTCATTATTATTTTTTGAGTATATAACGCTCTAGCTTTGATAGAAAATAATGGTATAATTAAGTAAATAGTGTGAATTGATATAAAACATACTACAGTTTTATAATAAAAAGATAGATTATAAAATGCTTAACATTTTAAAAATATTTTTATTTTTAAGTAAATTGATTGGAAAATGTAGGTGAAGCGGCGCTTCACCCGCGTCCCCTGGCGTGCCGCCACTGGACCAAATATATTGTTAAAAAAATAACCAAAAACAAATTTTTCATTTAATTGACTTCAAATTATTAACAAAAAATTTAATTTGACATAAGAATAAACTGGTACGAATTCAACATGATGGAACAATATGGCAGTTTTAAAAACTGCTTATTCAATTTATTTTAAATTCCTTCCAAAAATCAAGTATGGCCTAGGTAGAAACTGGTGGCGACCAATAAAAATGTTTGAAAAGACAGTATATGTATGTGTGTTACTAACTCCCGTATTCACTAAAAAGGTTTAAGAGTTAGACCTGATCTAATTGTCATGACAATTGAAACTGTTAGTTCGCCAGTTGTGTTTTGCATATGTCACTGACGTTTTGTAATGTGATATTTACGACAAATTATTTGTTCATATGTTGGTTATGTCACTTTAAACCTACAACTGTCAAACTCAGGTCACTTAAACATTTACTAATTCTCCTCCCGTATTCACTAAAACCAGTTCACCAGTTATGTTTTGCTTATGTCACTGTCAGTTTGTAATTGTGACATTTACAAACATTATTTGTTTAATCTTATGTACTTATATGTCATATTAAACTGTCTATTTAGACCCGGTCTAAATTTAAACATCTTTAGTGAATACGGGTGTTGAATCCCTAAGCCTCGTTGGATTCTGTACCAGCGTATATGTCGAAACCTGCGTAGGGAGGGGTCAAAAAGTTGTAGTTACGGCAGTGGTTAATAATTAAGAAATTCCACTTGAAATTCACAATGGATTAATTAAAATGACTGGCCGACAAATAAATACATAATTCGTATCAATCCGTTCTATATTTACTTGTTACAGAGCTTTTGTCACTTCTTCGTAATGTAATTTTCTAAATTAATAAGATATAAATACTCATTACGTGTACTTTCCTTTAGTGGCAAATTTCTCTATATAATTGCACGTTTTAGACGTTACCTAAATACTCCAAGTAAAATTTATGTAAACAAAGTTATAGCGACACATCTGGACGGAAATCTTACGACCAAAAAAGTGTGTTGAGAACTTATTGTGTGGGATTCAAACGGAGATTATGATTGGGCCTTCCCGACCCTCGTTCCAATTCTTAAACGTCTGTAAATAAAAAAGTTGTTTATTTGAAAAAGAAAGTTGGATAACTATTACATGAAATTTATAGGTAATAAGTATTTATAAGAAAGTTTTATTGGATTTCCAGAACACTTAAATTTACTTTAAATCGGTAAATAAACTCAGACGCTACCTCAGCTGATTAGAAAACTTCTATTTAAGTATCTAACGTTTCACTTTTTTTTCTCTAAATGTTAGCAAAAATTATATCGAAGTCATGCAATATTAACATTCCATTAGCCAATGAAGTGGGAACACAGACACCTACGTTTTTTTAGCAGAAGATACTCTATGAAGTTTTAAGTTAAATTCACTAAATACGTGATGAACATAGCTATTTATACTACGAGTTACACACACAACACGCTTGTACAAGTTGTCTGGTTATATTTTAAACCGGATCTACAAGCTAAACTTATAGAGATATCAAAAATATTGTATACAAAAACTTTATGGTTTCCTCTGAGCCGTCAGGATTTGCTAAAAAAAATAAACAAATGGCAAATGGAAAGTCAAGAAAATCGGTAAATTTCCTTTACCTGGAACTTCCATTGTTATGAATCTTTCCTTTTATTAGGAATAGTGAAGTATGACCCAATTTAGTTAAGTACATAGTCATTTAGTAAAATATATCTACTATAGTCAAAAGCAGTGTTATCGTGCGGGTCATACGATTTATCAACCACAAACGTTTTAAGTTTGTTTTTCTTTTATTACGTGTAATCATATCCTCCGCATAAAATACGGAAGATGAATTAGATAGACCTATGATATTTTCATATGAAAAAAGAGGATAAACATATAAATACCAGCAGTTGCAAAAATCTTTGAGCGATGTCACTTCAAAGTCAGATTGACAAGTCAGTGACAAAATGAGTAATAGAAAACAATTTTCGGGTTTTTTGCATGCACAAGCGAAAAAATGGTATTATATCTAATAAAATATTACGAAAATGAAAATTCACCGTCCAATATCCAGGAGACAGTAGCAAAAGCTCTGGGAATCGGTATAAGGACTGTGCAGAAAATTGTGCATGAAAAAAAGCATAATTTACTACCGAAGAAGATTAAGAAATGTACACAAAAAAAGCCAAAGACAGAAGACTTAAGTGACATAATAAATACATGGAAAATGTTAATTCAAAATTTAGAAAGGCGGTATTTTTAGACGAGAGATGGATTGGAAGTGGTGTGAAATCTTGGCAGGACGAGTCTGTAAAAATTGTCAAGAGAAAAAAGGGATGCGGGACTGGAAAACGGTTCATCATTTTGCATGCAGGTTCTTCAACAGGATTTCTCCCAGGTGCAGGTTTACTGTTACTTCAGCTGATTCCAAATTTAGATGCTCCATCTTTAATCATTCTGGACAATGCATCTTATCATTCAAGAATCTTAAATACACAACCTACTTCATCATGGAAGAAAAGTGATATTTATGACTGGCTAATAAAACAAAACAAAATCCTTTACCCAATATGTTGAAACTAGAACTTCTTTTAATGGTAAAATCTATTAAAAAACCAACAATATATGCCGTAGATGAAATATTACGGGAACATGGACATGAGGTTTTACGACTGACGCCATACTATTGCCAGTTTAACGCAATAGAATTAATATGGGCTGGGGCAA
Organism: Kuschelorhynchus macadamiae; assembly: GCA_030620095.1. NCBI lineage: Eukaryota > Metazoa > Arthropoda > Insecta > Coleoptera > Curculionidae > Kuschelorhynchus > Kuschelorhynchus macadamiae. The sequence goes on along the minus strand of JAUTXW010002273.1, from coordinate 148,129 downwards.
AATCTTATTACGAAAAACACGTGAACGATGGTCTTACATGAGACGAAGTGCAAATTGTTTGGCAAGATTCATTAAATTATATTACGCCGAAGTATTCGAAGAAATCTGTGGAACATACAGACAAATTAATATAGGATTGGTGGAATCGAGAACGAGTTCTAGATGTCGAAATAACAGCAATGATCATAGCGCCATTTGAGGACGATTCAGAAGATGAAGATTTTTTAAGTAATAATGATATTTTTAGTCTATAATATTAAACATTTTCTGCAGGATTATATTAGTCTTTGACGTGTATAAATCATAAATTGCGTTATGAAAATCCATTTTTGCATTGTAACTTAAGTCTTTTGCCTTTGGATTTTTTCGTGTACATTTCTTAATCTTCCTCGGAAGTGTCTGTACATTCCTTATACCGATTCTCAGAGCTTTTGCCACTGGCTCTGGATATTAGTGAATTTTAATTTAAAAATGTTTTTGTTAGATTTGACACTATTTTTTTGCTTACTTTTTTAGTACATTTGTAATTTTGTAGGCAATAAATAAATAATTATAGAATACTTGTTCCAATTTTAAAGCGTGTTTAAAATAAGTAAATTTTTTTATTAATTATAAGACACGATTTAATATATAAAAATCGGTAAAATCGCTTTACCAGAAACTCGGGGCTAACGAAAAATACAGGCTATATATATAAATATAAATATATATATATATATATATATATATATATATATATATATATAGTTTCTTCAACAGGATTATATGTATATTTGTAAATAATCCATCGAGGTTTAATAGCTCGATAAAAGAATCATACAACATTTTGGTATTCACAAGTCAATTGAATAAGATGATTTTTTTTAAATATTTAGCCGCCATCTTGAATTCGTACTACCACAACTTTACCAGTTTACATCTCTATATCACACTTAATGCTTGTACAAAATTTGAAATTAACCTAATGAGTTGCTTTTTCAGGCCGATTCTTTAAATAATTTTATCAGGCCGCCATTCTCTTTTGCTATCTTATATTTATAGCAAAATCTTACCAGTTCATTCTTATATAACACTTGATTTTTGTGCAAAATTCGAGGAATTCGGATAATTAGCTTTTTTAGTAATAATTTTTTTAAACTTTCACTAGGGCGCCATCTTGTTCCGGCATATTAGATTTTTAACAAAATTTTACCATGTCACCCCCATATGACCCTTAATTCTTGACTAAAACAGACAGACAGACAGACCGACGCAATTGATAAAAATATTTTTTGGAATCTAAAGACGCTAAAACCTGAAAATATGTAAAACCAGAGAATGATTTTTCGTGATTACATAATATTTTATTACACAGCCATTTTGTTCTCTCAGTTTTTTTACCAGTTCATCTTTATTTTATATCAGATTTATTTCTTGCCCATAATTTAAAATCAATCTAAAAAGTAGTTTTTTCGAGCTGAATTTTTAAATATTTCAGTAAACCGCCATTTTGTTCCACCATCTTGGATTCGTCCCAGTGGATTCCTACATAATAATTGATTTTTGTGCAAAATTTGAGATACATTGGATAAATAATTTTTTAGTAACATTCTTTTTACGAAAAAGTTACCAAGTCATCCCCACATGACTTTTAATTTTTGACTAAAATTTGAAGTCAATCGCGTAAGTAGTTTTTTAACTATGACACGAACAGACAGACCGACGGAATCGACAAAACAAGTTTTTCGGCATCTAGTGACCCTGAAACGTAAAAATCTCGGAGGGTGATTTGTTATTTTATAACCCTTATAATATTTCAATAAATGGGAATCTTCTTGTTGATTATAAAAATACTATGTTAGATACCTTTATCTTTTTAAGTTTACTTATGTGTATGTCTCCCTTTTTTTGCGCAGGGGTTTTATCAAATTTCTCGGTTGTCAGCAAGTAGATTTATTGAAATAAATTATACAGGTCGTTCCATTTAAAATAACAAAAGTCGCTGAGGTGCTAAATTTTTGCTTTCGAATTGACATTTGTTTACTTTTTTAGCAGATCGTGACAGTTCAGAGAAAACCATAAAAATTGTGTTACAACATTTTTAATACCTCTAAAAGTCAAGCTTACCCCGTTTAAAATATAAACAAACACCCTCTACATTGTAAAATAGTATATTATATATTAATGACAAAGTCACAAGTTATGAGTCTAAATTGGTTATTTTTGTACCAACGAAGTCACTGATTTGAGGGTGCAAAATTACATTTTTAAGTCCTAGGTCGTGAAAATAACTGTTTGATCCAAAAATATCAACCAAGCTCTTACTATTTTATTATTATAATTTTATATTTATATTACAATTATTATTACAAAACTTTTTCCTTGGTTCATGACAGTGCCATTAATATTGTTCCTTCAACTGTTCAAACCACTTTCTTCTGGCGGGGTAGACATTACCGAACTATTACGAAATTTGCTAATCTGCTAATATCAAGGCTGATAACAATCGAAAATAGTGGCCAATGTATAGCTGAGGAATTCGTAACTTTAAAAATGCAGCGATTATCCACATTAATTTTCCAAAGGTATTGGAATGGTGGAATATGTTCTATAAGCCATACAAAATCAGTTATGATTTATTGAAAGATTAGAAGCAACTTTTAACTTCCGGAATTGACAACTTCTTTGAATTTTGTTATTTGTCTTGTATAGGTTAATCCTTAGTTCAGTAAGTATTCCAGCTTTCGCCCAAACAACTCATGACGCCTACATGGTCATGCAACTCCAAAAATCACAGCTACTGTAGTAATACATTTTCTGTCTGTTCCCTATATAATACTTTTAATAATTTTGGGACATACATTTCTAATTTTCAGTTCAGTAAAAATATAAGTTTGAAGTAATTGTAGTTCAGTAAGTCAGGAGGGATTTGGCGTCGCCTTTCAAAAATGTTAGGTTAGGTTACCCAATGAGCAATTATAGACACTTATTGGGCAAAGTTCAACACATAGATTTGGACACGAGACATTTTTACGTTACTTTGTCAACACCGCGCCCAATTTAAGTGGAAAATAAAGCCGAAATTGTGATCAAAATATTTACTAGATAGTGCCCAAAATATACCCAAAGGTTAGTCCAAAATGTCCCTTTACTTCCACTAAAATGTGTCCACAGTGTGACTTTGGTTTCCGGTATTTTTCTAAAGTGGGGTTTTAATATGACCAAATTGTTATTGATTTGTGTCCAAAATAACTTTCCTGTGGTTGCTTTACGTTTCTAAAACTGAATTTAAATATGCCCAATGTTAGCCCGCCTTTTTCCCAAAATGTTACCGAAATGCGTCTCTATGGTTGCAAAATCGACACACTTTTATCTAGTTTATGGCCAACGTTATGTGTGTGTGTCCCTTTTATATAAAATTGAACTCATTACAGATATTAAATATATTTATACTTAAAACAATTTAGTTGCACAATGGACACAATAAATTAATTATTATTATTATTTGTGTTTCCAATACGCCTCCAAATGAGAAATATGCATATTTAATAGGTAGGTATATGGGTGATACGTGAGCCTAACTTACCAGTGCACTAAAAATGTCTGATAATAGTTGATAAAATTCTCCTAAAGCGCACAGGCACCTTAAAAACAATAAATATTTAAAACTACTGCTACTTTACACTAAATTTTATTTTTGAAATATTTAAAGAAATACAGGCATTAATTTATTTTTTATGATTTCCAATAGCACACTGTTACTAAATTAAGCATTGTGGAATTTTCTTAACAAAACATGGCGTCTTAATGATTGTGCCGAAATGAACACATATTTCCTATAATAGCCCATTTTTGTTTCCAAAAATTACCTAATCTGACACATAAAAACCGAGGGGCATTTAGACCCGTGTTCGTGTTTAATTGTATAGGAGTTATTTGGTTTTCGTATACATAATGTACCTAAAATGGGTTAGTTTTTTTGGGCTCGATTCGAACACATTCTTATTACATGGCTTTCTCAACCCTGAAATTCTCAAATTTCAGCTCTGTTTTTTAAAATCATATTTTAGGTTTCCTCTAGTTCCTTTCGTACACAACGGTAGTGAGTTGTGTTATACGTTTCGCGTGGTAATTTTACTATTTCTAGGCATTTCTTTTAAAATTATTGTTAAATTCGCAGAATCAACTTTATTTGGGGCAATCTACTCATTCAAGGTAAACTAACACATTTTGGAAACAAAATGGAAACTAGGTGTATGAAATGAGTCCATATGGAGACCTGAAATGTGCCCATCAAACACATTCTCATAACAAAATAAAAATGTCGACACATTTTAGTAACAAAGCGGAAAAAAATTTCCGACAAAATACAAACACAATGTGTTCGAAAAGTTTCGACACCATAGTGACCGAATTTTGTATTGTGTCCAAACTAGCACAATGTGGGAACATTCTAGGTATATAGTGTCTAAAAGATTACCAATTAGGCACAAACTCATCTTTAACACTATTGAGTTAATGTTGTGTCGACACATTATTTAAAATTAGACATGGTGTCAAATAGGGCACAATTCCAAGACTATTTAGACACAAGAAAACTATGTCCAACTCCGAACTCCTTCGGTAGGAGACTCGCACGTGTCTTTGCAAAAAATCTGTTTAAATTAACAAAAATCGTTTTTGTTAATTAAAACAGGAAGGCACGATTCACTTTCTAGATGAATAAGGTAGTTATAATTATCGGTATTGCTGGAGCTTGCAGAAGAGCAGTACTGGCAAACTTGCTTGTGAGTGATATCGAAGAAGTATAAGTACTGGTGGTAAAAATTCAAGTCATAAAAATCACGCTTTAAGAAGTTTTGTAGTGTGTGATCCCAATAAGAACGGAGATAAGTTATATTAATCTCTAGAAAATATAGGTCATTGCGACCAGCAAATACATCACATCAGCGGTTACTTCTTTCCCATCATAAAGGAAAGTACTGGCATAAATACCTTCACGAAAATACTTGTAATATCGCTAGCTTTCTACGTCTTCCAAACTCAGAAAACTATACTGGGCACTATTTTAGGGGATCCTCGGCCACTATGTTGGCCAATACTGGAGGAAATATAAGTATTCTGAGGAGGCACGGTGGCTGGAAGGATTCAAAGGGCGCTGAATTATACGGTAAAGAATCGATTGAGATTTAAAAAAAATTGCAAACCAAATTCTGCAAGCAGATGGCAATCGGGCAAGTCAAGAATTAGAAGGACCTTCTTCGTCCCCTTCAGTAGTGGTAATACAAGAATGCACATCAACAAAAGGTTTTCAAGCAGTGACAAGTCGTAAAACATTTTCTAAATCCGAAGATATCGAAAAAATGCCTGTGTCGGTGTTAAGTCTTCAAAACGCAACAAATTGCAAATTTAATTTTCATGCAATTTGTTATTAAATAGAGGTTTATTTTTATTTAGTTTTCTTTAGAGTGTGCGGGCAAAAAATTTTACGCCCGGCGTTCTGAAATTTAACTTCTTGCTCGCAAATAAGTGTGTAAAAGATGTTTTTCTGCACGCAAGTAAGAAAAGTTAAACCTCCAAGTTAAAAGGGTAGTAACTTAAGAAATCATGGTTCTTGGGATTAGCGCATGCGGCGAGAGCATCAGCTGCGAAAAGAACGGCGATAAAAACATTAAACAACAATAAAAGAAACTACTTTTAGACGACAACATCTACAGAGTAATTCAGGCAGACCCGACCAATAAAATGGGGGTTGGGATAACCAACCTTATAAACGCATCCAACCTACCTGCAGAGGGGAAGAAGATGTTAAGGCCAAGCAGCTCAAGGTTCCTGCGGTTCTATGAATACCTAAAATACACAAAGTTAACGTACCACTTCGACCTATCGTCAGTGTAATAGGATATCCTACTTACAAAATTGGTAAATATCTTTCAAATATTCTTAATCATTTTACAGGAAATACACATTCATATATTAGAAACTCTACGCATTTTGTAGAAAAACTAAAATCAATTCAATTAGATCCCAAAGATGTCTTAGTCGTTTCGATGTAGAATCGCTATATACGAATGTGCCTATAAATGATTCAATTTTCATAATATCAGACTCACTTTTTGATCTAATTGAAGGAACTTTCTGTGAGCAAATCTCAGGAGCAAATTTGACAATGTTTGTGATCGCCAAATGACATTGTTCATTTCCAAATGGAAGGAGTATATGCAATTCATTGGTCCTGTGGTGAAGACTATATTGGAGAAACTGGACGATCCATATCGACTAGCCATAAGGAACATGAACGATGTATCAGAAAGAAACAAATTGTACATTCTGCTGTATCTGAACACCAACATTTTACTGAACGTGTCATGCATCGGTTTCGGGATTCTATAAACGCAAAATTAGAGAATTATTGAAATTTATAAGCATCCTAACAATTTTATATATACAGATATGGGCTTCAGTCTACATCATACGTGGAAACTGATCATAACACCGAGTCACGCGGTAAACACAGGTCGACTATAAAGAGCCCGCCTAGATCTCTCCGAGCTCATTCAGTGTTCCGATCTCGTGAAGTAAAGATCCCTGATGATGCCTTGTGCAATCGAAGACGAAACGTCGGAAAGTGATTCTATTTTGATACGGTCTAATCCTAAGAACTATGATTTCTTAATTGACCACATCCGTGAATGCTCTCGTTCTATGTAAGGGGTAGTAACTAATTAAAATAATCTTTATGATATACGAGAACTATATCTTTTTAGCAAATATGAGCGGCTATTTTCACTCCGGTCATAGTTTTCCAATTTCTTTAAAATCCTCAGATTGTGGATATATTATATTTTCAAGTCATCACGGTCATCAAAAAAATTCCTCGAAAAGTATTTTTTATATTTAATAATGTGAATGGTAATTTTTCTTGAAAGTCGCTGTACAAGAAACACAGGAACTGCGCAACACAAAAGAAATAATTGGATTGAGGCAGGAATATTAAGAGCGATTTTTTTTTAATTTACCAAAAATACCTTTCGCCCTTGATTCAAGATTTTTTCCAATTAGTCCTATCAAACACATTCTTTAATATTCCTTATACCACATAAATTAATAGCTCCCAAAATATTTTCAGGACTAATTGTTCTTTGAAATTCATAGCGGGAGAACCGACGTATTTAGGTCAATTAATGCACTCTAGATTTGGTCTTTTCACAGTTCCAAATTAAAAAAACACAAACTCCGAAAGATATTATTTGTTGAGTCTCGGCCTTTTCCGTTAATTAAACTGTTTATATTTTACAAGCTAATTAATGCTTACTGTTTCCTCCAGGCTTCTGGCAACCTACAAACTAAATGAAATGTAAAATATGGAAAGTAAGGCTTTGATTTATATCTCATTAGAACTTAGGAAATGAATACAAGGAAAATTTTCCGTGGTTTATATGGCGTTAGCTTTTATAGAAGTTATATTAAAGTTACAAAACAAACTGCTGGCCACCTCAACGCATAATGAAAATTTTTAATGAAAATTTGGATAAATTCAGATTCAGATGAAAAATTTTAACAATATTTTCTATATGAAATGGTTACATTTTTGTAGAAATACAATATGGCAAAACAAAATTGCGACCTACTAAAGTGTTTAAATATTCCGTAAAATTCGGTTCCCTGGAATACAGTCTTTTTATTTTATAAAGGAAAATAATAAAGGACAATTTATTTTTTTGTAGAGTATACAAATAAAATCCTAAAAAATAAATAAAAAAAAAAATGAAACAAATTACAGTTTATGGTTATATTTTGGTAGAAGTGCAATATGGCAGCCTAATAAAATTCTTTTTATGGAAGAAAATAATAAAGAACATAATCTATTTTTGGCAGACTGCGTAATAATGTTAATGAATGTTATGAAAATAAATAATAATCATATTCTCGAGGTTTCAACTCTAGGCTGTCATTTACCCTCTTATTTCCTCACCGTCACCAAAAACTCATCATCTCCCTTACCTTATATTTCCTCTCACACCCCAAGGAGCAAACCTCGTTCGCAGAGTATAAAAATCCCTGGCAGTAGGTAAAATGCATCCCTTTTATGAAAATGGAGGAGACGCATATCACCAGTCCTCAGACCACGAAGGCTGGAAAGCCATCGAAGCGGATAAAATGAACACCAGAAATGAATGGTTTCATAATGCGCTTCTACTATAAGATTTGAGACTGACTTAACAACCCACCGTATCGGCTTTCATAGTGCTTTCCTTCAGAAATACCCGGATCTTTGCTGACCAACGACGAGTAATTGTCAGGAATAAACTCTTGACTGAACCAATCCTAGAACAACTTTAAGGAGGGGTGCAGCTTGAACTTGAAAACGCCTACAACAGAAGAACCCGAGGAGGAAGTACGAAAGCTAACAACACCCAGGAGAATGGAAAAATATCAGTACACAACGAATTCCAAAAAGCTGCTGCTCAAGATTTTCAACACCATACTAGCAGAATTTAGTTTGGAGTATGACACCCTTGAGAAGCTCCATACACTCATCTACTGCTCTGCTGTCGCCGTCCTTAGATACCATAAACAACAAGTGCATTCCCAGAAGAAAACAGGGTTGTAGCTTTACACCAACAAAAACCCATTTGGCAGAGAAGTCTTAAGAAGGCAATTAATGATTTGAGACTGAAACTAGAACACCCCTCCAGCAGACTTAAAATGCGCATTAGGAAGATATTTCAGGGGATAGGTACAAAACCCACCGATCTCAACCATCAACAAAAACTAGATGAGTATCAGGATACACTAAAGCAAAAACTAGAAGCTAAAGCGAAATGTCTGCAGAGATACAACAAATGCTCAAAGAGAAAACGACAGAACTGGAAGTTAGCAGCTTTATTAAGGGAATGAATAACTGGAAGTCGCCAGGAGTTGACCATATTCACAATTTCTGGTATAAGAACTTTGAGTTCCTTTATGAAGCTAAGGACCGTGATTTTACCAAAATAATGCATCATCCATATTAACGTGACATACATACATCTTCTCGAAAGACATCCATATGGAATTTGGCATGGAGATATGTAAAGCCTTAAATATCGAGAAAAGCAAAGTCATTAATGGTGATGTAGCCCTACCCAATAGAGAAATAGTTCTAGCGATGAACCAAGGAGAGACCTACAAATACCTAGGATTCCAAAAAGCTAGACTGCTCCGGATAAACAAGGAAATACCAAGCTGAAAGACCAGTACCTTCAAAGAGTGCGAGCTCTTCTGAAGACAAAATGCTTACCTACAGTTTCGGAATCTTGAAATGGATTAACACAGAGCTAGAGGGACTACAACGAACTACTCGTTTATTGATGACCAATTACAAGTCACACCACCCAAGGTCATTAACTCTCCAAATGACCTTACCACGAAGAGAAGGTGGAAGATCCCTTGTACTTGACTAATTCGCACTCCCGACAGCTGAAAAAATTGAGGGATTTCTTCACCAACAAGGCGCAAACATCAAGCCTCCACGGCATAATAACCTTAAATGACAACCCCACCCAATTTCGCAAATGACAACATCATCCTAAAGTCACTTTCAGATTCCGACAAACAACAGTGGGCTCAAATGGCACTGCACGGCCGACATCACAATGACTTGAATCACATATACACATAGATAAAGAAACATCCAACAGGTGGTTAAAGGATGGACAACTATTCCCAAAGACAGAATGATTTGTGATGGCAATGTAGGACCAAGTTATTAAGATATGAAATTCATCATTAAAGATTCCGTTGAATCCGAGAAGTGTCGAAAATATATCGAGAGATCAAAAATGATACAGCATATAACATCTGGCTGCACTTATCTAGCAAACACGCTTGTCAATAAATATTGGCTCTTGAACACCTTTCTGATCTATTTTAAATACCAAGTTCAGTACTTGAAAATAAAGCCTTTAAACTATGCTACGACCGGACAATTATCACCGACAGACGGATGACGAATAATCGGCCTGATGTGGTACTGTTAAATAAGGAAACATAGACAACTTATTTGGTAGATGTCGCTGTATCTAACAATAGGAACGTGTTGGATAAATACCAAGAGAAAAAGGCCAAATATGCCGAGCTAGCCATAGAGATACAGCAGATGTGGCTACTAAATAAGGTTCATGTGATACCGATCATCGTATCATCAACTGGACTAGTTCCAAAAACACTAGAACAAAGTCTGAAAATCATAGAACTGCATACTAATACCTTCCTCAACATCCAGAAGGTAGACCTGCTCAGTGCTTGCCACAGTGAGAAAATTCGTACAGCACAACATATTGAACTAATAGAAACCAGCCCACTCCTTTTGATGCCTTCAACCGGGATGGGCTTGGAACCCAACATTTGTTGTGAAATTAATTGTCAAATTATCATCATCATATCATAATCATGTGTGCTATTTAAGATCAAGTTGTTCCCACAAGAAATTATTTAAAGTTCGTTCTGAGAGACCCTGAAACGCCAGATGACCGGTGTTGTAGATGCCTCTTGGCCTCGGAAACAATCCAGAACATTATATCAAGGTGCATTTTACTGGCCTGAGTACTTACACCGTCATAACTGTGTTGGAAAATAATTCATCAAAAGATCGCTAAATTTCTTGATTTGGACGGGGATGAGACTCCGTATTAACACTATAACCCTAAGAACGTTCTTGAAAACGAACACCATAGACTGTACTGGGACAGAAGTGTTATTGCCGACAGAGCCATACCGGCTAACAGGCCTGATATTATATCGGTAGACAAAGTAAAAAAGCAAATGTTATCTCATTGACAAAGCGGTACCAAATACTCACAACATTCAAAATACTATATTCAAAAAAATTCTAAAGTATTCCGATTTGAGTCATGAGATACGTCAACTCTGGCATCAGGAGATGGTTGCTCTTGTCCCCATTGTGATATCCGAAAATAGAGTGGTTCCTAAAATGTTGCTGAATATCTTACCTGCTTTAGGCTCTCTCTAAATGACTATTTTTAACACCTGTAACATTATAAGAAAATTTCTAAATAGGTATGCAGTAAATAGATTATATTGCTAACGCTGATGGTCTATTGTTTACACCGCAATTGCAAAACTCAATAAATAATAATAATAATAATCATAACAATAATACATAAATTATGAACTAAATAAAAATTGAAATAAATTACAGTGTATATTTTGGTAGAAATACAATATGTCGGAACAAAATGGCTGCCTAACGAAATTTTTAAAAATTTAGTGCCAAAAAACTACTTATCCAATTAACTTGAAAATTTGGAAAAAATCATGTGTTATTCAGGGTGAAATTGGTAATTCCTTAGCGCGAATCGTATATGGCAAAACAAAATAGTAGCCTAATGTTTAAATATTCCGTAAAATTCCAATTCCTGCAATGTTAATGGAAATAAATAATAATCATATTAATAAGTGATATATAATAATAAATAAATTGACCATTTAAAACAATTGAAATAAATTACTGTTTATACCAAAGTTATTAGCAAAAAAATTCAAAGAAGAATTTACCAATTTTTTTAAAGTTGTAATGTGGTAAATATATTTTTTCGGAATTTTTGTTTAAACTAATATATTAACCGACTAATGGTGGAATTGTTAAAGTGTTGGTAACTTTACCAGGCCGATATTTGCCTTGGATACCATTGTTGAAGCAATTGTATCCAGTTATCGACCTGTTAAAGTTAAGAGCACTTTAATCACTCCAGCCTAAGAGAAAAAATGTCCCCAGTAAAATCTGCTACTCATTTTTCGTCCATTCGTTCGCATACATTCGATTCCTCAATTTATATGAATGAACGGATTAGTGAATCAACGAATTAACGAATAGTTCATTCACATTATTCATCAATTTTTATTTAATTCGCTCGCATATATTTCATGTGTTTCAATGTTTGAAAATACACAAAAAATAGAAGATTAAAAAGACGGTATCGCCACGCAACTAATCGAACGGATGAACCTGATGCTCCACAGTATGCGAATGAATTATAGTAATAGACGAATCAACGAAGAGTGAGTAGCGGGCTTAAGAGTTTGTTGGTTTTTCGTCAAGATTATGAGAAAGACAGTTTTTTATATTATATTTTTTTCTGTTTCAAAAAAAGTACATCTTTTAGTTTATTGAAAAACTGCAGACTTTTTGATATAGTTATAATATTTAAATTAAAAAGTTTATTTTAACTTTTTTCAATAAACTCAACGGGTTTTTTCGAAATGGCGATACGCTCTTTAAGAGCCACAGCCATACTTTGTATTTGGCTGTTGACCTGGCTTGTTCTCTAGACTAATGAGGTTTTTGTCGGTGACCCACATCCACCTGTCATACTACAAATATCATGTGATTTATGTGCAGTAGAAGAATTGCGAACTTAATTTTACTCCTTACTCGCCAAAATGTTACAAACTTTACTATCCATAAAAAGATTGAATAATATCTGGTTCTGGGGTTCCAAAAAATGCTATTCCTCTGAAACCAGAATAAGTTCATAATATTTGTTTCTACTGTTGTTAAATGCGTGGATGAGAAACTATGCGATATGTACGTGCAACATATGCCACGCTTGACTTTTCGGCATAATTAAAACAAACTCAATAAGTAGTTTTACATTGACACATACCGCCGTTTTGTTAAGTCATCTTGAATTCGTACCAGTTTAACCCATTTTCACATTTAATTTTGATTATGACCATTAATTTTTGTCAATCTTTTTCTGTCTAGATTTGCCCAGTTTTTAGAGAATGATAAAACATATTTTTTGGCCTCTAGAGACGCTAAAACGTGAAGATATGTAAAACCTGTGAGGGTGCTTTTTTTCACGATTACAAAACATATTATTTGGCCGCCATTTTGTTCCTCCATCTTCAATTCGTACCACAATGAAAAGTAGTTTTTTAACATTTTACTAGTTCGCCATTTTATTTCGTCATAATGGATTTTTACCAAAATATTACCAGATCATCCCCATATAACCCTTAATTCTCAATCAAAATTTGAAGTCAATTGGGTAAGTAGTTTTTAAGCTATGCCGCGAACTAATATACAGACATACCGACGGAATTGATAAAACATATTTTTTGGCATCTAGAGAGTGATTTTTCCACGACTGCCAACATTTTATTAGACCGGCATTTTGTTAGACCATCTTGAATTAGTGCCACAATTTTACCAGTTGACCACTATACCACAATTAATTATGGCAATTTGAAATGAATCCCTTAAGTAGTTTTTTCAGGCTGAATTTTTAAATATTTTATTAAGCCGCCATCTTTGATTTGTACCGAAATTTTACTAGTTGATTCCAACATAATAATTTGAGATAAATTGGATAAGCAGTTTTTTAATAATAGCTTTTTTAACATTTCACTAGACCGCCATTTTGCTTCGCCACATTGGATAATTACCGAAATATTAGCAGGTCATCCTCATATGACCCTTAATTTTTGATCAAAATTTGAAGTCGATCGGGTAAGTAGTCTTTAAGTTATGCCGCGAACTGACAGACATACCGACAGACGGACCGACGGAATTGATAAAACATATTTTTTCGCATCTAGGGAAGCTAAAACGTGAAGATATGTAAAAACTAAGAGGATGATTTTTTCCCGATTACAAACCTTTTATTTAGCCTCCAAAATTAGAGATAAATTAGATAAGTAGTTTTTTCATAATAATTTTTTTAACATTTCACTAAACCAGCCATTTTGTTTCGCCATATTGGATTTTTAGCAAAATGTTATGTGTCATACCCATATCATCGCTAATTTGTTATCAATCGTGTAAGTTGTTTTTTTAGTGCCACAATTTTATTTTTTTTAAATTATCGAAATATTCTATTACATATGAAAAACAAAATGAAAACACAAGTGTAGTGAAGGGACAATGTGTCGCAGTCTTACCATATATTAACCCAAGAGTCTAAACTAAAATTAAAATAAATATTATTTTATTTTCATTGGATAGATGATTTTTAGTTTGTCCGTTTTTATTTTGATGCCTTTCAAGATATTAGGTAATATTACAATATCTATTGTATAGTATCTAACAGCAAGACGAGCTTATAGATCACGTTACTTCGTAGATTCGAGTCCGAATACGAACCGATCAATGACGTCAATTCATAACTTTAAGTTCACATTTTACTGTTAAAAATCGCACATAATTGCCAATTATTTTGTTTCTCTTTATTACGGAACACTTATATCTAGTAATAAGGCATGTAAAACAAAATGTTAGGTAATCAAAGTGAATTCCTATATATATATATATATATATATATATATATATATATATATGTATATATATATATATATATATATATATATATATATATATATATATATATATATATATATATATATATATATATATATATATATATATATATATATATATATTTACTTTATAAATCCTTTAAATAACAGTTTTAAAAATGTATTTACAAATTTAATTACTGTACTTGTAAACTTTTATAGAATATAAATAAAATGACAGATTGGTTGCGATTTTGTCGAGCGTGTCTACATTTTGGTTTCCTAATTATCATACATAAAACAAAAAAATCGTATTTCTATTTATTAAAGCTCGTGATTGGTTTTTAATGGAGATGATGTTATTAGTTCTCGTAATGACATCATAAACGACTACAGCGTTATAAAAAAATATATATATTGCGTAAAAAAGGCTTCCCTAGAGCCAATTTTTGCTGCTAAGGCAATTTTACTAACATTATATTTACATATTCGAGGTTTCATTCATTTTTCACGCCCTGTCATTTTACCAAATTCAATATCATTTTATTAAAATAAACCATTCACGTTATTTTTTGACCTATTCCGAGATGCATTAGTTTAGTTCCTATAAAAATGGTTACTTAAACTTAAATTTTAATATCTTATTTAGTTACGAGATAAACTAGCACATCATCACCGACAAACTGGTCTCCAACTTTTCACAAAACATGGTGTCTGATAATAAATTATTATCACTATAAAATGTAGTTATAAAATTAACCTCGTCCTTCTAAAATAAATATATAATAAGACTATATAAAGCATGTTTTGGAGACATACCTACATGTTTTATTATGAAGATTGGCAGCAACATTAAACTATTAAATTGTTTTAGTACTTGCACTGTTGCCAATTTTTTTAGCACATATTTATAGCTCCCCCTGTGTTTTTTCTCCAACACACTAGATGTCATTTACTTCCCAAATTTCGTTCTAACACTAGCGTAGCCACAAAAATTGACTGGGGAGAGTGCAGAGGCCAAAAATTTAGCTCAGAAATTTAGAGCCGTTTCTCGAATATTGCCGCAGGGTGGGAGAAAAGGTATAAAGAAATGACGCACGAAAATGTAGATTTGTACCTCCCCTAGCTACACCGCCAGCTTCTGTATCTCCCATCGTTATCAAAGTGCAAATTGTTACTCTACATTTGATATCGATCGGATTTTATTGCTGAATAAAATGTTCAGTTATCAACAAACTTGAGATAGGTTTACTTGCAGTTTATATTTCCTAAAATATATTACTTACATTGCAAATAAGTTAACAAGCATTACCTAACAACAAAGACTGAATTTTAAGGCATATCTGTAATCTTAAGTTTTGCATCGCGATGTTTGCGTCTGAGTATGAGTCTTACATAACAATTTATGCACCATAAAGCTAATTACTTTTTGTAAAGTATAACTTGTAAAATTACTTTTATAATAAAGGATATTCAAATTTGATTTATTAATAAAACGCACAAAACGCTTAAATGTTATTATATTATTTTAAAGTACAAATATTACGGTCAATAATGAAAAATGATATCCCCCAAATGACGACCTCTGATTCTTTGGCATGTTAGTATTTTTTTCCTAAAATTTTCAATCACATTTTCGCAGGTATTCTGTTCAATTTAATACTAACTTTAAGCTGTTCAGTGGTTCGAGAATTGTTAACATAAACTCTTTCCTTTAAAAAATAGTGGTGTGAGGTCGCAAGACCTAGGCGGCCAATCTACGCCAGCTCTTCTAGAAATTATTCGAGCGCCAAATTTATCCCTTACAACATTCCGCGTTTCATTGGAGGTATGGCACGTGACACCGTCCTGTTGAAACCACATGTTTTGGACATCCATGCCTTCTAATTTATTCTATAATCAATTAACTTTGTCCTGTACCAAGCTCCGCTCACAGTAACCGCATCACCATCTTCATTCTGGAAGAAATAAGAACCAATTATGCCTCCCGCCCAAAAATTACACAACACAGTAACTTTTTCTGGATGTAGTCGTTTCTTCAGTATTTCTATTGAATTTTCCTCAGCCCAAATCCTGCAATTTTGCTTGTTCACGTATCCACTAATTTCGAAATGAGCTTTGTCGCTAAAGATTATTTTGTGAAAGAAATCGTTCTGTTCTTGCTTTTTCTCTAATAGCCAATTAACAAAATTGTTCCAAACGTTCCAACGTTCCAAATGATCTTTTGGTTTTAGTTCTTGAGTCAACTGTACCTTATAAGCTTTTAAATTCAGATCTTTCTGTAAAATGTTATGCAGACTGAATTTTTTAATGTTGATTTAAACTTAACGTAAACGTTCACAGCAGTATAAATTATAATATGTAAATATGCTTTCTGTTAGTTGTTACTGTCTTTAAATTTCTTCATAAAATTCTCAATAATCTTAACAGATTGTGCCACATCTTCTTGCAGTTTCACTAAATACGCGTTTCTTAATGGACAATCATTCTATGATGAACAAGACAACTAATCGCAAAGTTTCATTATGACAAAACTATAGGCGTATCCAGGCGGGGGGGGGCTGCAGCCCCCCTAAAAGCTAGTTTAAAGTATGTTTGTACGACTCTATTTTATATATTACTTTCTACGTATTATTTTTTTGCTTATTTATTACTATGTACAACAGTACGGGGGAAAATAGATTAACCTCGTTATCTTTATTAAATATATATTATGGGGTTGAAATAGACGTAGAAGAGGTACTGAATAAAAAGAACCAAAAAGCCCGTGGTTTAAATATTTGTTTATAATTTGTTATTCTTTTTAAATATCTTTCACTTACTTTTTTTTGTTTTCTGAATTATTCTGTGAATTATTCTGATTTTACATTGTTAATATATTTTATAGTTCATATATTTTACTTTGATACATTTTTGTTAATTTTTTATTTGACTTAAAAGTAACTGTACATTCTTTATAAAAGAAATATAAATAAAGTGTGTTTTACTATAAAAGTGTTTCTCTATGACAGCCCCCTCCCAAACCAAAATCCTCCTGGATACGCCAATGGACAAAACTGTCAAATAATATTGATTTAAATTTAAATTAGAATGTCAAATTTGGACACCCTTTATAAAGTACTAAGGTATATTTATATAAATCATTTTAGACCAGGCGATATCTCATCTAAAGTTTTCCTTCACGGGCCCCTAGTTCCAGATAGCCATAGCAGATGCCACTAGTAGCATGACAAAACATTAATTGTGACTAATCCACACAATAATAAATTGTTAATAATTTTTGTTATACTGAGTTCCGTAAAGGTATCTTAGAAAGAATTACTATTTTATAGAATAGTATTGAAAATTATATTATGCGATAATCATAAACGACGTAGCCGGAGAGTCCCAATTAAAGCATCTAGAAGTTTATTTTGTAATGTGTTGTTAAGTATTTTACATTTTAACAAATGTAAAATATTTTTATAAACGTAATTGCAGCAACTAAATTGATAAAAAAGATTAAATTATTTTATAAACCAATCCCCATCAGTACTATATAAACTGCGAATAATTTTTTTTTTAAACAAAAATGCAAGATTTTATAGTTATTTTATAACTGTTTTTAATACTGTTATAAATCAAATAGGTACAAAACGCATTTTTCTTAAGCAAAAATAGTTCTGTAACATTGGTTGTATAAACATACTTAATTAAAGTTTTTTATTTTTCCTATAAAAATGTTTTATTAATTGGTAGTACAAACATCTAAATAATAAAGCAGCAAATCAGATGTGTCTTAAAAACAATTTTGTGTTTATGGCGAATTTTAAATATCAAGTCATAATGAATCAAATATATAACATATTGATTTAATAATAATATATTTGTGCTACTTGAGTTATATGCTATTACAAAGAATTTGTAATAGTGTATTTTGATTCTACAAAAGTTTTTATATACGGTGCAACTCTTTAATATCTTCTTCCCTTTTATTTTTTCACTTTCTAGTGCTTGTTTCATGACTAAAATCTTTTTAAATAACGACTGGACACCACTCTGAAGCAAAAAATCAAATGAAAAACAGAACCAAGTAACAAATCTTTTGAAGTGTCTCATTTCAAGATGGTGGTTATTTGTACATATACACAGTGATAATTCTTGGAAAATTGCAAAACTTAAGTATTTGATTTGAACCTTATTTGAAATATTCTTGTCGGTATGGAGGGCATTCTAATTTTAAATAAAATTCAGAATTTTTCCCTTATGAAACACTCACAAACTCTTAAGAACATTTTATTAAGAACGACATATAGACATGTATGATGTTTGAAATCGTAAAAAAAAATCACCCGCCTAGATTTTACATAGTTTAAGCGTCCTTAGACGCCAAAAAAACATGTCTGTGAGTTCGCGACATAGCTACTACAAAACTACTTATCTGATTGGCTTCAAATTTTGGTCAAACACTAGAATTTAAAAGTCATATGGGGATGACCTGGAACCATTGGTAAAGATCCGATATGACATAATGGCGGCCTAATGAACTGTTAGAAAATATATTCCTAAAAAACTAATTAGACAATTTACTTCAAATTTTGCACAAAAATCAAGTGTTATATGGATATGAACTGATAACATTTGGTAAGAATGTAAGATGGCAAAACAAAATGGCGACCTACTTAAATATTTAAAAATTAGCCTGCAAAACTGCTTATTAGCATAATTTCAAATTTTGTGGAAGCACTAAGCGTGACACAGAGATACACATCCACGTAAAAACATCTTATTCAGTTGACTTTAAATTTTGCACAAAAATTAAATATGATATAGAAATAAACCGACAGGAATTAACATGACGGAACACAATGGCGGTTAAAAAAAAATAGCTACTTTTAGCGAAACAAAACGGCTCACACTGATCGATTTGCCTGGAATCACGGCATAAATGCATAAAATTTATTTGTCTCAACATGACCAAAAATGTCCTAAATTTAAAGTCAATAATACAAATAACAAGTTGGCTGTGAAAAAATTCTTTCCAGCATTTGTCGTTCACTCACAGCACACATCAAAACAGAAATATGTCAGCAGGTAATGCTTTGTGAGATTGTAATCTGAAAAAAGTGTAAAATTTTAATAGTTACTACAAAAACGTAATTACCTGGATCGATACTTATTTTCGGTGGATGTTAAATCTTGAGGTATGTAGTTACAAAATATGTATAAGTTTTAGATATAAATAGGATATTAGTGGAAACTTAAGTCATAAATCTTAATGTCTGAAAAATGCAACTTTTTTTAAAGGAACCTATATTATAGAAAGCTTTTTGTTTATGTTCCTCCTCAGATCCCGGTTTCTAATGTATTTTTTTAACTTCTGTGATTACTTATCGTAATTATCCAAAAACAAAATTTTGCAGATATTTGCAGTTTTTTCTATAAAATTTAAATTTAAATTGCGTGTTGGATCTAAAAATCAAACTTTGCATTAACATGTAGTGTGTTTAAATGATGTCATGCAAGATTTATCGTTAGTTATAGAATGTTTCGCTGTATTTGTTTGTTAAATACAATAAATTGATGTTAAAAACGAAATCAAGCCAAATACCTCTGTACAGGATGTCCAACTAATTTGTCAAAAAGTCCAAAAACGTAGAGAAAAAAAAATTGTAATGAATATAATTCAATAAAATCCGTATTTTACGCATATGCAAAAATCTAAGAAGTTTTGAACTGGCTGCTATAATTTTTTAAAATAAACAAATTCTTTAATTTAAAAATTCAAATATTACTTTTTTTCAACATTTTATTATCTACCTACTTAAATTTTTTACAGATATGGAGGAACATGTAGTTTTGACTCATAGAGACCTATTTAATATACTGCAAAGTTGTCCTAAAAAAAAAGTCGAGTCAAGATTTTCGTAGTTACATGCTCGTATATTACAGCTTACAAATCATGAAACTATATCGAAAAGTTTACAAATTAAAATTTGACGTTTTAAAAGTTAATTTTTAAGTAAAAGGGCAGCGGTTCATCGGATGAAGGAGGCTTTGATAAACAAATATGTTAAGTGGTTAGATCTTACTATTAGGTTTCTAAAAAATATTATTAGACATAAGAGACGCCCTATGGTCAGTTTTCAGTATAGCAGCGAGCGAACAAAACTTTTAAAAACTGCCCACCTTCGCAATGTAACCAGTACACAAGAACTTGCATATGCAACGCAAATGAGTTTCCGTTCAGAGAGAAATATTATGGCTTCCAAAATATTAAAAGATATAAGTAACGTGCCACATAAAGCTGAGAAATATTGCACTGCGTTAAATAATAATAAAATATCTCATTCTAAATTAACTAGTGATGAAGCTCTGTCATTGATAATAGAGGCAAAGTTGAGCAAGAGTCAATATAATTTAATCAGAAATCAGGTTAAAGAAAAAAACTGTGACGTGTTTCCTGCATACGATGAAATTCTGGAAGCAAAAAAGCGATGCTATCCTGCAGAAATTACTATATTTAATCTGACACCGAAGTTGAACTTATGCTGCAGTCTCTGCTAAATCATAGAAGTAAAAGACTAATTCATGTTCAAGAATCAGTTCTTCAAGGTCTTAAAGAAATGGATATCGATATGAGCTGAGTGAGGGTTCGATGGATCGTCTGGCCAATCCGAATATATTTGAGAGTGTAGAAAAATTGGACAATAGTCTATTTTTAACATCTTTAGTGCCTATTAAACTGGCATGCAACGAGCCCAGAAACTTTGGATCCTTCATCTGGCAAAATCCAAGATCTTCATCTCCTCGATTTTGTAGGCCACATAAGTTACAATTCGCCCGTGAAACAATACAAATGACTATGCAGGAAAAGAAAAATATGGATGATCAAAAATAAATTTGTTCCTTTTAAGTATATTCTTTATAATAAATCAATAACGGTACATTTTGAACTACATCTCACAATGACTGACGGCAAAGTTTGCAATGCTCTAACATCAAATAGTTCAACTCAAAAATGTTATATTTGCGCGGCCAAATCCAGGGACTTCAATAATATTAATGCTGTATTCAAAGGTCGACTGCTGATAATAATTTGAAATATGGACTCTCAACATTACACGCCTGGATACGTTTCTTTGAATGTCTTTTACATTTAGCTTATAAAATGAGCATTTCCAAGTGTCAAGCTAGAGGTGCGGAAGATAAGTTAAAAGTTTAGAATCAAAGAAGCGTATTCAGGAGCTTCTTCGTTCTCAGATGGGGCTAATTGTAGACAAACCAAAGCCAGGTTTCGGTAGTTACAATAATGGAAACACAGCGCAGAGATTTTTTGAGGGTGCAGAAATCGTAGCAGAAATAACTAAAATTAATATTAATATAATTACAAAATTTCATGTGGTATTGCAAACTCTGTCGTCAGGATTTGATATTAATACAGATAAATTTAAAAAAAATTCACTAGAAACAGCAAAACTTTTTGTATCTTTGTATCCCTGGTATGTTATGCCTATTACCGTGCATAAGGTTTTGATTTACGGATCAGACATAATTAACTCTTACCTTAATCCTATAGGGTAATTATCCGAGGAGGCACAAGAAGCTCGGAATAAAGGCAAAAAAATATAGGGAAGATTTTTCCCGGAAGACTTCGAGAACTGATAATTTAAAAATTTAAAAGATGTAATAAATCGAGTTCTTGTCTCCTCGGATCCTTGCATTTCGAGGTTAAGAAAACTACCACAAAAAAGATTAAGACATCCTTTTTTTTATTTTGGGTATAGGCATAACTAGACATAAGTAAGTAGGTATTTTGGTTTTATACTTTTAATTCTTATTTTGTGACTACACCCTGTAGATTTGCATCTTGGATCAATTTTGCACAATGGAGACTAATGTTTAGAAATTAAACTTTCACTTTAGGGATAGACATAACTAGACAGTAGACATATATAAGTATATTTAATTTATGTCTTTAATAATGATCTTGTGACTACACCCTGTATATAAATGTGGATTTTAACAATTTTTTAAAATCACAAATAATATACATAAGCGTAAATAACTATAAATAAAGAGGTAATGATTCACTAGAACAGCTACTTAAAACTAAGGATGGGGATACATTTCAAAATTTAGTCTTTATTTTTTACATTTTCTAAATGGTCTTTGTAGTCCCAGAGTCCAAGATACTCCACGAAACATTATTATATCCCTTAAAAAATATTTTAAACTATCATTATTAAATAAGTTCTCATTGTTCTCAGCAATATTTTTAATTTTTCTGTTTTTTGCCACGTTTCCGTAAAAATCGACCAGTGTGCGGCTCCCAATTAAAAGACAATATACAGGGTGCGGCAAAAGTCAGTTTACGCTGTCGAAATACGCACATGCGGACTTCTTTCGTCGAAACAAGCACGCGCGACCGTAGTGGGGGTTTAAAGCAGCGCTGGTTTGAAGGCGAAAGTTTACTTTAATTAGCGTATCGTTCAACCAAGTCGCATCACTATGGCTGCTCCGATCCGTGCGAAGTACACGACGGCCGAACGTATCTGTCTGTTGTCCGGTTATTTACGTTATCATGCCGATTACAACATCATTTTTCAAGAGTTTGCGGCGCAGCATTATTCCTACCAGACAAATGGTCCATAAACTGCACAGGAAATTCTCAAAACCGGGTCTGTTGTAGATGCCCCGCGCAGAGGCCGTCCCAAAACTGTAACCACAGAAGAAAACATGCAGGTAGTTGCTCAAGCTTTCATCGAGGCACCAACCAAGTCTGCGCGGCGTAAATTAGAGATTTCGGATCGCAGTTTACGTCGGATGTTAAAAACCATGAAGATACGTTGTTATCGACCACGTTTGCTGCATGCGTTAACTGAGGATGACCCGGATCGCAGGCTTGAATTCTGCGAGTGGTACAGTGGGTGCGCCGAAGACGACGCTAATTTTTACCGATCTATTCTCTGGTCCGATGAAGCGCAATTCAAAATGAACGGTCGAATCAACCGACACAACTCCGTGTACTGGGCCTCAGAAAACCCTCATG
Organism: Kuschelorhynchus macadamiae; assembly: GCA_030620095.1. Classification (NCBI taxonomy): domain Eukaryota; kingdom Metazoa; phylum Arthropoda; class Insecta; order Coleoptera; family Curculionidae; genus Kuschelorhynchus; species Kuschelorhynchus macadamiae. Next base: position 124,818 of record JAUTXW010002273.1, on the reverse strand, counting down.
TAACCATTCAAGAAGAGCTAAATGTTCCTGGTATAACTGTATGGGGTGGAGTGTATGCGGGTGGTCTCGTCGGGCCATATTTTTTTGATGGGACGGTAAATTCAGACAATTATCTGAACCTTCTAATCGATTTAAAGGGCGAACTAAAAATAATCCTCTCTTAGAAGGTATCCGATACTTTCAGCAGGATGGCGCTCCGCCTCATTACGCCTTACAAGTTCGTGATTTTCTTAATGACCAATTTGGAGACTGGATAGGGAGGAGAGGCAAAATTGAATGGCCTGCGTGCTCACCGGACCTAACGCCGGGTGACTTCGCTTTGTGGGGCGTACTTAAAGATAAAGTGTTTGCCACCCAAATACGGGATATACAACACTTAAAAGAGAGGATTGAAGAGGAGTTTGAAGCTCTTCGTGCCGAACAGGAGTTCTGTAGAAAGACGTGTTTTACAGTGCTTAAGCGATGTCATAAATGCATTGATGAAGGTGGCTTACAGTTTGAGCACAAAATGTAGGGCATAAACTTTATTTTGTATTATTATTTAAGCTCTTTTTATATTAAACAAAATTTGGCATCTCATCATTGTTTTTGTTAATTTGAAAATGAGTTAACTTATTTTTTTCCCAAGGTTTGCATCCCATCATTGTGTGTTTGCGTTATTATGCAAATTGGTAAACTGACTTTTGCCGCACCCTGTATATAGGATATTAAATGACTATGTGCGGAATTAAATTGGGTCACTCTTCACTATTTCTAATAAGAGGAAAGATTCTTATGAAGGAAGTTCCGGGTAAAGAAAATTTACCGATTTTTTTTGGTTGCTTTTCTAAAAAAGCCTGAATAAACAAAAGTAGTGAAGCCACTCTCTGCAACAACCCTCCTTAAGACTATATAGGATGTAGAAGACTATTTAATTAGTTGAAATACATATTAATTTAATTGCAGCTAAATTGAACGTAACTTGTATACATCAGTTTAATATTTTTATTACAAATATATAATGGACTTAAAAAATTGACCCTGGAAACAATACCTATCTACTCAAATAATAGATAGATAGAAAGATAGATAGATAGTTTTATTAGTAAAAATTATACAAATGTGCTTTTACATGTCCAAATAAAAATTATAAGTTTAAAAGGAAACTATTACATAATCAAGCTAACAAACATACAAATCAGATACGACATTTCACATAATCAATAAAATGTAAAATACTTAAACTGTTAAATAAAATCACTAAAATCATCATCAAAATAATCCTCATAAGAATAAAATGATTTGAGAAAATTGGCAATAGGGATATTGGTCTACTTTTGCTTCTTTTAGAACAGACGGGAAAATGGCATCAATAATACAATAATTGATAAGTTTGGTCAATGGGTAAATTATAATATTTTTGAGAGTTTTAATAATTTTTGAAATTTTTAGATCTGAAAGTTTTTGTCTGACAATGTTGTAAATCATGGGTTCAAAATGAAACTCCTCAGGTGTAACTGATGCTGGAAGTTCCCCTATGAATTTGTCGGCAGTGTTAGTCAGGAAATTATTAAGGATCTGAGCATTAAGGATTTGAGATATTGGAGGGGTTGATGAAAATTGTTTACTTGTTACAATATCCCACGTAGCTGCTGCTCGATTTATAGAGCCACCTAAGTACACATCGTATGCCATTTTTTGCATTAGAAATTTCCTTACGGTACTTATATTTGTAAGCGTTAATGTCCCTTTTGGCAATTAGGTGAGGATGGCACTTACTGATTGAGACTAACTCTCTCATATCTCTAAGCGCTTCGTTGAACCAATTTACCCTCACTGGTTCTGGCTCAACACTAACCTTGATTTTAAAGGAAAACACTGCTCAACTCTGTCAGTAATAACAGTCACAAAATTCTGGAATCTTACATTCATACTCACCCTTGGATTATCAACAAAATTCCAATTTACCATTTCGATATAGTTGTATAAGAGAAATAATCCCTCATTTTTAATGTGCCTATAGTTTATTCTTGTCCTGTGTTTGCTTTCACTGATACTTCTGAACTGAAAAACGATGCTACTGTGATCAGAAAAGCAGTACAGAAGAAAAGGTTGTGGATAGGAACTATCACATTCTATATTGATAAAGATATTGTCCAGACATGCATTATCTCTAGTGGGGAAACCAACCGTACTCTGCAAGCCATAAGTCTGAAACAAATGACACAGTTCCAGTGCCCCCTTCTTGCCCCCCCACTTCCGCATCAAAGTGAACATTGGAATCACCTGTGACTACAACATTCAACGAAAAGTTTAGATTCTCTAGAACCATTGACAGAATTTCATAAAATTTGTTCAAATCTCCACTAGGATATCTATAGATAGTTATCAATTGTGTTGTAGAATGCTCAAGTAATACACCCGTCACCTCACAACTCACTTAGTCAGCGTATTTTGATACATTTAAATCACGAAATAAAATATCATTTTTCTAATAAATGGCCAAATCCCCGTCCAGTAATTTTTATTAAGATTATCATCTTTTTCTTGCACAGCAGTTTATTTTTCGCAAATAACCTCTGCTACCGGGACTTTTATGTTGGATGATGCTGTAACAATACTTTTAACTTCATCCAGTTTAACGCTATTCACTTGATATTTTCAACATTGCCGTTTCTGGATTTGATTTTGTGGAGACATTGAATACCGGACTTTGTACCTGGTTTGTTTTAATTTTTCCGCCATTTTTCCCAATTTTACTTCCAGGAAATGTACTTTTTCTTGTAGCACCACGTATTTAGCCTCTAGGGAGTTACATTTCTGCTGAACATTTTGAATAATATCTAATACGTACGAATATAACTAATAAATGTATTTAAAAGCTGGATGGCCCATGCAGAAATGAAAATAAATTAAATTTAAATTATATAGTTAGGGTTCTTAAAACGCAATACTTAGTCCTATTCTAAAAAATGTTGGCACTGTCTAAAAAGGTTCTTAACACATTTTTTTGTTTTTCAGATTTTTGTTGCTAACAAAATTGATCTGGAAGCACCCTTCTTTCGTAGAAGACAGTATTATTATTATTATTATTATTATTATTACGATATATATACACCTGTTTGCTTTAATTATTATATTTTTTACTCGCCCTGTATAACATACTTTTTGTGTCTTCATAGTATCGACCTGTGATGTTTTATTCACTTTTTGCAAATAATTTTTATACAAGCTGTACAATATATCTGATTATTCAATGTTTTTTTTCATTATTATATGGTAGGAACCCTGTATAATATATCTGAATATAAACTTTTACATTTTATTTTAAAATAAAATCTTATCTATATGCAAATAAAAAAAAATCGGTAAATTTCCTTTACCCTGAACTTACTTCGTCATGAATTTTTCATTTTATTAGGAATAGTAAAGTATGACCCAATTTGGTTTAGTACATAGTCATTTAGTAATACATATACACTATCTTTATAAATATTTTTTGGGCCTCATTTTGTTCCATCATATTGGACTCCTACCAATATTTTACCAGTTTCTACTCATACCCCATTTGATTTTTAGTGATAACCTAAAATAAATTCAATAAGTAGTTTTTACATTAACACACAACGCCATTGTGTTACGTCATATTGAATTCGTACCAGTTTATCCCTATATCACATATAATTCTGCAAAATTTAAAGGCGATTGAATAAGATATTTTTACGTTGATTAAAAAAAATACTTTACGCTATTTTGTCCCTCTATCTCGAATTGAATTACCACAACTTTACCAGTTTCTCTCTAGTAGTAGTTATAGTAGTTTTTTACAGACCGATTTTTTAAGTAGGTATTTTATTAGGCCGCCATTTTGTTTTGATATCTTATATTCATACTATTACATTTCTATGTAACAGCTGATTTTTGTGCAAGATTTAAAGAAATCGGATAATTAGTTTTTTTAGTGATCATTTTTTTAACATTTCACTAGGCCGCCATCTTGTTCCGACCTATTAGATGTTATTAACAACATATGACTCTACCTCAATTTTTGACAAAATATTTTTTGGCATCTAGGGACGTTAAAACCTGAAAATATAGAAAACTTTTTTTTCACGATTACAGAATATTTTATTTAACCACCATCTGGAATTAGTCCCACAATTTTATTAGTTAATCTATATACCACGTTATGACACATATTTGAAATCAATCCATTAAGTACTTTTTCAGGCTGAATTTTTAAATATTTTATTAACTGCCATTTTGTCCTGCCATCTTGGAATTGTACCAAAATTTTACCACTTGATTCATATATAATACTTGATCTTTGTGCAAATTTTGAGATAAATTGGATTAGGAGTTTTTTAGTATATTTTTTTAATATTTCACTAGGCCTCCATTTTATTTTACCATATTGAATTTTTACCAAAATATTATAAGATGATCATCCTCATATGGCCCTTAATTTTTGGCTAAAGTTTGAAGTCAATCGGGTAAGTAGTTTTTTTACCTATACAGCGAAAAGACAGACAGACAGACAGACCGACAGAATTGGAAAAACATGTTTTTCGACATCTAGGGACCCTGAAACATAAAGATCTGAAAAATTCTCGGAAGGTGATTGTTTTAAAATTACAATACTTCCCTTTTACGAAGGAAGTAAAAATTATTTAGACGTCATTTTCTTCCGCCATCTCAAATTCGTACCACAACTTTACCAGTTGATTTAAAAAATTTGAAATTAATCTAATAAATAGTTTTTTTTCATGCCGATTTTTTAAACATTTTATTAGGCCGCTCTTTTGTATCTTATATTCATATCAAAATGTTATCAGTTTATTCCTAATCTAAAACTTGATTTTTGTGTAAAATTTGAGGAAATTGTATAATTAGTTTTTTTAGTAATAATTTTTTAATGTTTCACTAGGCCGCCATTTTGTTCCGCCCTATTGTATTTTTATCAAAATATTACCAGGCCATTCACATATGAACCTTAATTTTTGACTAAAATTAGAAATCTTTCTGATTAGTAGATTTTAAGTTATGCCTCGAACTGACGGAATTGATAAAACATATTTTACAACCTGAAAATATGTAAAACCTGAGTGGATGATTTTTTCTCGATTACAAAAATTTTATTTGGCCGCCAACCTGAATTAGTATCACAGTTTTACTAGTTCATCTGTATACCACAATTAATCATGGCACACAATTTTAAATCAGTCCGTTCTGAAGTTTTTTCAGGCTGAATTTTTAAATAGTTTATTAAGACGCCATTGTCGATTCGTACCGAAATTTCTACCAGTTGATATCTACATAATATTCATTTTTGTTCAAAATTTCAGATAAATTGGATAAGCACTTTCTTAGTAATAATTTTTTTAACATTTCACTAGGCCGCCATTTTGTTTTGCCCTATATTTTTTACCAAAATATTAGCAGGTCTTCCCCGTATAGCCCTTAATTTTTGACCAAAATTTTAAGTCAATGGGGTAAGTAGCTTTTTAGCTATGCCGCGAAGAGATAGTCCGACAGACAGACAGATAGATAGGCCCACGGAATTGAGAAACCATATCTTTCGGCTTTTAGGGACCCTGAAAAAAGATCTGAAAAAATCTCGGAGGTTGATTTTTTACGATTACAATACTTTCCTTTTATGAGGAAAGTGAAAATAATAATAATAAATATAATAATAGAAATATTTGCTCTCTCGGAAACCCAGAAGCACATCTTCCATATTTTCTCAAAACTAAGAACAACAAGAACAAAACAGATGTGCATTAAAGAGAGACCAACAATAATAAGCAAACAAACACACAATAAAATGACCTACCTTCTACAAACAGGCGATCCAATGTGGAGACACTTTGAGCTTACCCCACTCGCATTGCAAAACATCAAAGCTATGGTAGCTGCTGAACTACAGTGGGGCAGATGCCAAACCGATCCTAGATACAAATTAGCCCAACTTTGGGCAAGAGGATCTGCAACCTCACTCAATGCTCAGTAGGGGCGAAGCTCCCAGCAACAACCCACGACAGATGACAAGCACCATACAGCGCACAGGACAAGTGAATCATTCGCCCAAAGCACCATACACACAGCTGTAACTCAGACTGTCTCTCACACAAGCAATCAAAGTAGAAGTAAAGTCACATCTAAACAAATGGTCAGATTCCGATCCTACAACAAGAGATCCTATTTCTCGTGTAATCTTTAAACGGGACACACAAAACATCCTAAAGACCATCAACAAACACATAATTCCCGAGTACATAACGAATGCGAGCACAGTTAGGGACATTCATACAGTGATATACGCAGCAGCTATAACCACGATAACACAGAACAATCAGAAGCTCCCGCCATGACACAGAAACACCAGCAACATAAAACCAAAATTCAAATGGCAGATAGGGATCGAAAACAAAATTAACAAAATTAGAAAAGAATTGGGACATCTTACCCAAACCATGAACGGCAACAAGTCAAAACGTATCACACAAAGTGTAGAGAAAATCAAATCTGCATTTCCTGATCACAAGCTTACAGAAATCCTTGACACTCTGAAGCAAAAATTATCCGTGTATGCCGCAAGACTCCGAAAATACAAAGAATCAAATGAAAGAAAGGACGCTAACAACCTGTTTCGAAGAAGCGAAAAACAGTTCTACCAAAAAATCATGTGCAATGAGGAGGCACGAGTAATAGAACCACCGACCAAACAAGAGATCACAGAATACTGAAAAAGTATTTGGTTAGAACCGCAACTACACAATAATAACGCTTCATGGATTAAAGCGGAAGAAGACAGACACAAGTGCTTGGAAGAACAAGAGGACTTTGCAATGACAACACAAGAAGTTGCAGAAACAATCAAATACACGCATAACTGGAGATGTCCTGGAATAGACAACATTCATAACTTCTGGTACAAACCATTTACCTCCACACATAAAGCTCTCACTCGGCAAATTAATGAAATTATTTTAAAACCTAGCACACTCCTCAGTTTTCTCAATCAAGGAATAACATACCTTAAACCCAAAAATTCAGACAATAAGGACCCAACAAATTACCGACCTATTACGTGCCTTCCAACCCCATATAAAATCATCACAGCCACAATTACCAGGAGAATAGAACAACATCTAACACACAAAAATATTCTAACGGAAGAGCAAAAAGAGTGCAGGAAAAACAGCCGAGGATGCAAGGAGCAGCTAATTATAGACAGCGTCATCATGGAACAAACCAGGAAAAATTATAGAAACCTTCATACTGGTTACATACATTATAAAAAAGCCTTTCATTCGAAACCCCACAGAGTGCTAGAATTATATAAAGTCAATAAAAACATCATTCAATTTCTTACGCAAATCATGAGTACGTGGAAAACTAAAATCAACCTGAGAACACAAAAAGAGCACATCGAAAGAGAAGAGATCTACATCAGACGAGGTATATTCCAGGGCGATTCACTTAGCGCTTTGTGGTTCTGCCTCTGTCTTAATCCACTCTCAGACACACTAAATAACACAAACTTCGGATTCCAAATCAAACACCAAAAAAATAACCTACAGAAAATAAACCATCTCTTGTACATGGTTGACACAAAATTATATGCAAGCCCAAAGGCACAGTTAAAAGAACTCCTTAAAATCACAGAAACGTTTACCCTGGACATCAACATGGAATTTGGTATAAATAAATGCAAGCTACTTCATATTAACAAGGGACAGTGGAAAGACCACCCTACGAGGGAAACAATCAACAATGAAACTACAGATAACATGCTCAAAGAAGAAACATACAGATACCTAGACTTCCATCAAAGCAACAAAATTAACCACACTCATATCAAATCAGAGCTCAAGAAGGAATTCAAAACCAGACTCACAAAGCTACTAAAAGCAAAACTGAATTCCAGAAATCTAACGAAAGCTATTAACACCTTCGCCATACCTATTCTTACGTATTCGTTTGGTACCATTAAATGGTCACACTCAGACATAGAAAACATTCACATTCTCATACGCTCTGAATTCACTAAACACAGGAAGTTACATCCCAACGCATGCAACGGAAAGACTCACCATCGAGAGAAAAGAAGGAGTGAGGGGAATTATAGATATACAATCGCTAAATAAAAAACAAATTTACGAAAATTCTTCCACAACAAACAAACCAACCACCACCAGGCAATAGTGACTGCAGACAAGAATTATACACCGCTCGATCTGTCTCAAACGAGCCACGCAGCAGACGCACACAGTCACATCCATTCCCGACTAGAAAAGATGAACACCTGCTCTGAAAAAACACTTCACGGAAGACACAGATACCACATAAAGCAAGACCATATACATAAAAAGTTTTCATTTAGGTGTTTACAAGAAGGGCAGCTGTTTTCCGAAACAGAAAGCTTCCTGCTTGCCATCCAGGACAAAGTCATAGCAACCAGAAACTACCGAAAGCACATCATCAAGGATACAACCATTGAAGACGAGAAGTGTAGGAGATGTCACCAGCAGAGAGAAACGATCGATCATATAACGAGTGGATGTAGAATAATGGCCGAAACTGAATACACCGCAAGACAAAACTCAGCAGCGAAGGTCGTTCGTCAAGCATTAGCCACAACATACAAACTAACGGAGAACACAGACACTTACTACCATTATACACCAACATCCATACTTGAAAACAAGGACTACAAGCTCTACTGGTAAATTGACATCCACACAGATAAAACAATCCCCGCAAACAGACCCGATATCACCTTTCAATCCAAAAAAGAGAAAATCACTTATTTATTTGACACGGCTGTCCCCAACGACGAGAACATCCAAGCGAAATACAGTGAGAAGATTGCCAAATACACCGACCTGGCAATGGAAGTAAAAAGGCTGTGGAAACAGGAAAGAGTCATAATTGTTCCTCTCGTCATATCAGTAACAGGTCTCACCCCAACAACGTTTACACCGCATTTGGCTCAATTAGGACTTAATACAGACATTCACAGGAACATCCAAAAATCGGTCATTTTAGAAACATGTAGCATCGTTAGATCATTTCTTAATACACTATAATTGTTTTTTTTCATTGCCTTTTTTTTATTCTATTTTTTGTACTGACTTGGTATAATCCCGTCAATATAAAATACAACCACAAGAATACTGTGAGACAACAAGTCATAATAATAATAATCGTCTTTCATTAATTAATTATCAAATACATACATACACAATTAAGCGATATTTAGCTAACTAGCTTACATATAACCTAACGGTTAATGAAATTACATAACAAACATTAAGATGGCTGAGACAAGAATAACCTACCCACGGATCCCAAGCCTTCAATACAGTTATCGTAGATAAATTATTAAACCGCTTTACTACAATAATGACTGTACTTTTCTTTTCTAAATATGAAATGTGCAATAATACACCTGGATAAATTTGTCATTATTAAGTTATTAAATAAAACAAGAAGAGGTAATACATTATTTGATCTCAGAAAGCAAAGGAGAAGAGAGAGAAAATATAAAAAGTAATTAATCATATACTGGAGAGCAGTAAATATTATAATCAATTAAGTACTGAAATATTTAGACAAATAATCCTTTTTAATACCTCGCTGAAAGACAGAATAGAAAAGTGTTTAAGGCAGGGTTTTACACAATTGTATAATTTAACGGAAACATAAGAAAAACAACGCTGAAATATTGCTGTTCTAAATTTAGGGATAGAAAGCATATCTCTAGACCTAACAGAAAAAACGTGTAAGTTTGATCTGTAGCAAAGTTTTTGGCGTAAATAAAATGGATCATTTGTAAGCAATAATCGGTGAGTAAAGGTTAATAAATGAATTTCCCATATTTTAGCCATTTTAGACCACTCCAAAATTTTTAACTTTGCAGAAATTGGATCATATCTCCTTAATCCAAACACAAACCCGCCACATATGCATTGCACTCTCTGAATCCGATTCCTGGTAATCATCCATTATAAAATATTGAAAATATGATGTACTCGCACAACATTTTTCTAAGTTTAAAACTAAGTACATGCCTGTTCGCATATAATATTCTAAGCATACATTATGATCGTCTTAGCAGACCAGGAACATGTTCTGTAAAACGTAGATTCGAGTCAATGATTAGGCCTAAATTTCGAGCAGATTCAGTATATGGTATCTTCTCATTATTCACTATGAGACTAAAATTTTTGCAACAAGTTTTCCCGATTTTTGAAGTTACTAAAGAGCAAAAAGTATGACTTCTTGGTATTAAGAGTCAAATTGTGTGATTGTGAAAACTGACTTATTAAACTTAGGTCATGATTTATGAGACCAACCGCCTCCTTGGCTTTTTCAGGAAGAAAATTTAAATAAATCTGAGTATCGTCTGCGTAATCTTGAACAGAGCACACAGTTAACCTCTTAAAAAGATCAAAAGTGTAAATAAAAAAAATAACAAGGGCTCCAAGACAGACCTCTGTGGCCCACCAGTCATAACAGATAATGCCTAAGACGATTCATTATTAAGTTTTACTCTCTGTTTTCTGCAAGATAAGTAACATTTAAAAAAATTTAGGGAATCTCATTAAATCCAATATGCTTTAACTTTGCACAGAGTACATCATGATTGACTGTATCAAAGGCTTTCGAAAAGTCCAACAACACGAGTGCAGTGCTTTTCTTGGCATCCGTTGCCCTCATAATATCGTCTGTGACATTTAAAAGTGCCGAAATCGTGCTGTGGGACTTTCTGAAGCCAGACTGTTGTTCTGGTAATATATTATTTTGTGTAAGAAAGTCAGTTATCTGTGCAATATTTTTTCTAGAATTTTTGAGAGATCCATACTCTCAACAGTCTCATTGGGTGTAAATCAGACAAAGTGGTAGGGGCATTTGTCTTAGGAATGGGTTGTATGATAGCTTCCTTCCAAGTAGTAGGAAAATATCCCGTTTCCAAGCAGCTATTAATTAAATGGCAAACCTGAGGTAATATGTGTGGCATACAATAGTTTAACATCCTGAGGGATAACCCATCACAATCAGAGGCATTTAATTTAACAGATTGGAGGGCTGATTCGACCCCCATGTATTGTACTTAATCTAAAATTCAATTTGTTATTGCAACGTAGTGGCAGATTATAATAAAAATTTACAATAGTTACACAATTATTATTTTTTTTGTTGACAAAATCAGCAAAATAATTGTTTATGTCATTTGGATTGCCAAGGTTGATCGGTAGTTCTTTTTTATTTTCGTTTCTGATACCCAAATCCCTAAGGGTCGCCCACCCCTTCTTGTCACTTACTGAGAACATTCTGGATGCATAATTCCTTTTCTCCTGCCTGACACAGTCTAAAACAAAATTTCTAAGTTTCTTATATCGATTTTTGTCAATTTCACTTTTAGTTTTCTTAAATTTTGCAAGGGCCAAGTCTCTTTCTCTCATCATGATTTTAAGTATGTCAGTTAGCCAGGGTGCCCTTGGTTTGCTAACGCTGACATTACGCAGAAGAGCATGCTTATCAAATATAGATTTTATTTTTTCGTTGAAAATAAGCACCTTTAGTATCAATGTTCTAGTTGTAGTATAAACTATGTCAAGAAATGTGCCCCAGGTCTAATAAAAAATCGTTATAACTAAACTGTTTAAAGTCCTGTACCGTGACGAATTTTTGCTTAAACCGTGGGATATTAAAATTTATATTGCAAAAAAATAATCTGTGATCAGAAAAGTCTACGTCAAGAGTACCATGATCAGAACATCTGTCCGGCGAGCTAACAAAAATAGGATCCAATAATGTTTGAAGGAATCCCAAAAATTCTGATATTTAAATTCCTTGAAGCTGGTTCACAGCTGTCTAGAGCTCTTGTTAGTGAAAGGTTATTTTGTTTTAGATCTGTTAATTGTTGGTCCATCGAACGGATGCGCTCATTCTGTTCGCTAATCGGTCTTTTGAACTTCTCACTTATTATTTTGGTGACCGATTCGGCTATAGTTCGAAGAAATTCGTCAAAAAAAGTTGCTTTAACAACACTTTTTATTTTTTCCAAATCTGCAGCCCCATGCTGATACTGGGCAGGTGCATAATATGCAAACAATACATTTAACTTTAATTAAGATTTAAAAAATTGTTCCAACAGCTTAAATGTCCGTTTATTCACAGATACCAACAACAAACTTAACTATATCACTTAAAAGTTAATAATTTACTTCGACTGCCCAGAACCACGACCTGTCACTCAGACGCCATCTTTTACTTTTAAACATAAAAATGCACCTATATACTATCAGTTTGTGGTGTTTTATTCAACTTTCACAATTAATATTTAATAGCCAGTACAATTCTTCTATTTTAGCTTTAATGAACTAAAAAAAACTGGCCGCTAATTTTTACAAGCTCTATATAAAATATGTGAGTTTCGAAAATTAATCTTTAGGGTTTAGCTAGAAAGTTAAATCGTTTCAATATGTGAATAAAAACTCTATTTTAATCACATTTTAGTGTTACGTTTTTTACGCGCCCTGTAAAATATATTCTATCTGTGGTAAGCGTGTGAAAAGAAAGGTGGAATACCGTAAAGCAAAGGGGTGTCATGACATTAACTGAGTCAACTCGCATCTCCTTTTTGATGCCTGTTTGATGTTTTGCACCTTTCCGTAAGTAAATCTTTCGGTTTATGAACGAAAACCAATGTTTGGCATTGTAACGAAGTATACTTGCCATCCCTCCTTTTCTTAATTGAGTCAAAAATAGTGTTTTTATTCTCTTTTCTTTCCTGGGCCAAAGATGGGTTTTTAGATAACTTTTTTTGGTATTAATAAACAAACATCGAAAGACAAAAAAATATATAGAAACACGATTTTGAATAATACCTGCTTACTAAATTTTAAAAGCTCCACTTTAATTTCTACATAAGGCCTACCAGATAAAATCATCCCCAAAAAGCAAACTACTAGCCCCTCACACATTGACCTCATTGATTAGTTCATACTGAATTTTGGAAGGGATTAGAACTTTAGACTAAGTTAAGATTAGAACGACTTAGACCGGTTTTCGAAGTCATACTCAATTTTGGAAGAGATTAGAACTTTAGAGTAAGTTAAGATTAGAACGACTATAGACCGGTTTTCGAAGTCAGATGAGCGAAAAAGCTGAATTTCCTTAAAAAATCTCAAAATAGTAAAATTTGACTATTTTTGCTTACGCCATTTGACCATACCACCAACTCAAATTTTGATGCAGTGGTTAATGCTCTACAACTTTAAATACAGTGGTATCTGTCAAAATATGCTTTGCTTTCCAGTTATTATTGAAAGCTGAAAAAACACCAAAAATGTCTCGAATTTTTAATCGTAGCGTTTGAAATTTCACTCAAAAAATGATGTAATCTTAATATATTCTTTTTTAGAATGGTCAATTTAAACTAAAAATACTTCCAGCTTTCCTTTATTTTTTTGTAAAGCATTTTGGTTGTGATTAATTTAATTAAGGAATAAATATATAGTATAGTAATTGATTTGCCTGTGTTTTATTATAGAAGATCGGGAAATATACACCGACCAGTTAAAAGCTTAAAGTCAACCATGAGTGTTAATGATACATACAAAAATATAATGCCTTGAAAACCACATGATAGATACAAACACAAAAAGTGTCGATTTATAATGAAATATCCAGTACTTTCCCAGCATCTAAGTAATAAGCAAAAAACCCGTGAAGGTGATTTCATTGGTGTGAGGTCAAGCAACTTCACAAGCTAGCTGACTATCGCCTTATTGCCACAGCCAACACTTTCCTGCAAGACAATAAAAAACTTACCTGTTGACTTTTCTGTTCTTCCGTATTTAAAATGTGACATGTGTTCTTTAAAACGAATATTTACGGAGCGTTTGGTTTGCCCAACATATTTTAGATCGTAGTCATTACAGCTAATTTCATAGATGCCACTCCTCTCCTTCAAGTCCAGTGTTAGGACTTACCTGTGGGAGGTTGTGCAAAAATCTGTTTTCTACACGCATTTTCTTTTTTAGGAACTATACTGAGCCGCCCAAGGATTATTAGTTTCTCAGTAACGAGAATTTTAAGAAGAAAACATTTCTTCATGACGGCGCATGATCTAAAAAGAAACTGTACTCTCAACTAAATTTGGAACTTCTGAACTATGTTTCTAGATTCGATACTCTAAGTTACAGACATGAAATTAGATTGAAGACGCAAAATATACAATTTTTTGTACAAGACAATACTGAATTCATGGGATTAGATAATAGAAATTGACGTCATGAGTGCAAACCTAATAAACTGTACGAAAATGTCATATATATAATACGCCCACTTCAGGTCCAAAATAATAGAAACGAGCTAAAAGATAATTTTATATGAATGTACTGACTTCTGTATTTGACAATAGAAACGATTAAATTTCTGCAGGATTGACGTAGTTTGTGCGAATATATTGGCGGCTGGTCTAATTAAAATTGATTTTCATATTATATTGGCTATTTTAGGTTCGGATTTTCTTGGCTTTCTCGAAAAAAATAACACTAATTAAGGGATATGTTTTTGACGAAACCAAATTTGTTTTCTGGGATAAATTTGATCTAAAAGACAAGTATGTTTTACGGTTCTATTAGTCGTTTTTAGAGGCCTTTAATCAATGAATAAAGGAATGTTTTATTGAACTCGTCTTTAAGTATAAAAGAGGTTCACTAATAAGGCTACAGTGATTCATAAGAGCCCCAGTACTAATTAGGCCCCAATAGGATATCTCTACATCGTCTCTGATCTCTGAAAATACCGCTCATTCTATGCGCATAACTAGTCTGGCTTGTTCCCATTTTCATTTACATCTAAGTTTTTTTCATTGGGTCTCTTTTTGTTAAATTTATTGGATAAAATTAATTAACTATAATTAAAAATAATTTTATACTTTTGCTAAGTATAATTTCATGTCAAAAATATTTAAATAAAATATTTTATGAGCTGCCTGGTATAAACAAATTAATATTCTACTAAAGCATAATATTGCATATGCATTTATAATAATGTCTTGACAGCCTCAATATGTGTGCCCATTTTACCATTTTTTGTCCCTCTAAAAATTCACTGAGATGGCTCGAGCTGAGTTGAGCTATGGAAAAAAGAAAAAAGGTTTGAAGCATGTAAAATGGAGGTAGCAATTTTCCACAAAGGGTCCCCTATATACCCTTGCGGCAAAAATTAACTGATAACTAAAAAAAAAGGTCATTGATAATTTTGCATAATCCTCTTATGAGCAAAATCAACAACAGAGCGGGGAATTAGCTAATGACCAAAAAAAAAGATCATCTATAATTTTCTTTCTCCCTGGGCTTCATTACACCTCATTGCAGGGCCCCCTAGCGTCAGTGGGCTCCCCACATTGCTAGTGTGTGTACATAAGTTGCTGCCATTAAAATAATTTTTTTTATAATATTTACATCTTTATAAATATTTGAACTTTTATTTAGACACAGATTTAGATCGAATGGCATTCCTAAGTCATACACACTAACTGCGTCTAGCCTTGGTATTCCTTGGTCTTTTTCTGAAAGCAAAATAGACACAAAGAGCCAAAAATGTATTACCATCTATTATTTTAGAATAGGTATTAAAGTCAAATAGATTAGTTTTATTAAATGGACAATGATAAATCTCGAATTAATTCTTGATTGGGACAGGCAGCAGAATCACAGACTAAATGTGATACTATCTAATCATCTTCTTCGCCACTAATTCAAAAGGAAGTGTCACCTTGGGATCAATTGTTACTTTGGATGTACATCTTGGATGAATATCCCAAGTGACTAGTATAGTTGAATACATATCAACTGCTGGCCATAAATAGTGAAATAGTGCATCAATAAAATTTTCATCAAAGTTATAAGTACTAGAAGTAAAATGAACAAAAGTAATTATTATTTACAACATAAATACAAGGAGGTTCCAAATTACAATACTACTAGCTATCTCGGCAGACCTCTGCCACTTCCGTTAGATGGCGCGATGAGTTTCAGGTCGAATTATAAGAATATAAGGCGCATTCATCACATCGTCCAGAAATGTTATTGAAGAAAATTATATTGATTTTATAGAAAAAATATAAAAAATAGCGTTGAAAGGTCTCGGTAGCCAAACGATCATTTCAAAAAAAAATGCCTGTAAATTGGTGCAGTTCAATTCTCTCACGAACTTGCTGAAAAATCTGACTTACAGTCGGTTGCACAAAACTTAATTGCTGTTTAGTATATTTAATCGAGCTTTCGGATTTGACAATCTGCTTATAGAAATCTAGGAACTCGCTGTCAAATTTGACTTTCCGTTGAACATTCTAAACTTTGATTGAGCTTTTTCTGCAACCCGCCGTTAGTGTTTTAAATATATAGATTATTTCAGGTTCTCTAAGAAATATAATATCATAAGGACGTAAAGTGAATAAACAATTATTTATACAAATACGTACAATTAAACTCTACAACCGTAAAAATATTAATTATTCTCAAAAATGATATTTATAATTTAAGAGCTTTTATATTAACCACAAGAATAAAAAAACATAAAACTTTAATTCTAAGATAACAAAAAAAAAACAGCTCTACAAACGGCGACTCTCCCACCCTTTATGGGAGAGATGTCTGTTTTCAGAGGGACTCTCTGCTCAGTGGTATTTTAATAAGGGAGAGATGACTACATTTTAGTTTGTCTCATTTCTTCACGCTTAGAGACATTACACACATTTAAATACATAGAAAAATCTTCGTGAACCCACATTATATATTATAAATAAAATCAAATCACAGTATCTGCCTCTAAAAACAGGTGCTCAAGGTTCGATCTTGGGGTCCTTATCATTTTCTCTAGATGTTTCAGATATGTACACAAGTGTAGCATACTCTAAACTTCAACAATATGCCGATGACACTCCCAAATGTACTTCACTCATTCACTTTAGACAACTTGCTGATCTCACAAAATAACTTCTATAAACATTTAGATAATATACATCACCTCGCACAAAATCATAATTTAAAATTAAATGCATCTAAATGGTGTATTACATTTTTTGGTAGCAATAAAAGTCAGGCAATAAGTTTCCGCGTAAATAAATAGTGTTCACCTGGGTGTTTATAAAACACATATTACGAAGGAAATTAGCAATGCATATGCGCGCTTCCAAAAGTTAACTACTTTTAAAAAATGCTTACCACCAACGACTAAATGTTATTTTTCCAACACACTCATTTTGTCGCCATTTCATTATGGAGATATTGTTTCCGATTCCTCACTCACTATAACGATTGCCAGTTTTATACAAAAAGTGCAAAATGCGTATGCGTTTCTCGTATAATATTTCATATATAAAACCCTATCTCATCCATGAAAACCCCCGTAAGCATCATGTTATTATTTGTTTATAGAATTTTAAAAATTGGACAAACGCATTACCTATATCAGCTATTTATGTCATATTAACACTCTCACCTTACTACAAATACGAATAATTTCGGGATGCCCCTACATAGAACAGCTGGTTTCCAAAAATCGTTTAATTTTATGGCAATTCAAATATGGAACAGTCTTCCGCACAGTGTAAAAGAATGTTTATTAACTAATTTTTGAAAATATACCATAAACATATTTTTTCACTCTCTTTGTAATGTTTTTATAATATATTTATGTTAGGTCCACTCATTATTATTCATTCAAGAATCAGTCCCTTAAAATCGATGAGTAGCCTGCCGAAATAAACACATTCCCCATATCAATCTAATATAAACCAAAAAGCCCATTTGAATTTTTGTTCGGCTCGTAAGAGTAGCCGCTTGGGGTTCCTGTTCTGATATTTGCCCATTGCTTCATGTAATTATAGCCTTTAAACCTATTTTAATTTAATTTAGGTCTACATCATCTACACCACATAGGCATAATTTTAATGTGCTTATGTAACGGTTTTGTAATCAAGGTGCTGCCCTTAATCGTCCGTTTAATTTTTTGATTTATGATTGTAAGTTTTTGTTTTTTTTTTGTACTGAGACAAATAAAAATGTTTTGAATTTAAAAGATAAAATGTGTATTTAATGCAAAATTCATGTTTTAATTAACTAGGGCTGTAATAATTATCTAACTAAAAAGTGCGGAAAGTTATTTTCTGCACTTGTTAGGCACTGAGAATGACCATCTATTATAATTGACACCTATACAAAGTAAACTAGCATCTACAATCTACAATAATGAGATGAACTGAGCTTGAGATAAAAAGCAACACTGCTACAGCTTCATAAAGCTTAACACCACCGTCTACAGAGTCCAGTCACCAGGGCTGCCGAAGTTGCTACTTTAGTAGTAGATCTACTACTTTGATACATTTTCTGCTACCCTACTACTATCTACTATAAATCTACTACTTATCTCCTTAATGCCGTTATTGGCGTAATTTTTATTTAAGCATTGCAATGGCCAATGACTTTTATTATGTAGGTTGTCAAACCTTATTGGTTTTTTTTTCAAAATTTTTGGGTAAAAATTTATTTATTTCGTGGTATAAATAGTTCACTTAAGTGTGCAGAAATCATTTAATTTTTTCCAAAGAGATAATGCTACTGCTACGCCATCTCGTTTTTCAGATGATCACCATTACTTTTTGGCTTAGCGCTTTTAAGAATTTTAGTATTTTTTTTCTTTACAGTGACGACAATGGTAATTCAGTTTGCCTATATTTTATGACCGACTTACGCGAGGCCTTTAAAAGTTAACAGCCCTTGCGACTTACGTCGTTTTGTCTTACAAATTCTAGTATAAGAACATGTGAAATCTGCCATTTTGAAACAAATTATGCTTCATTGTCGCTGTTGAATAACTACTAAGTAACTAATTTGTGTCTACTAAAATTTTCTCGAAATTGCTGAAATAAAGTAGAAATCTACTAAAGGTGGTCAAATCACACTATCTACTACACTTCGGCTTTGATCTACTACTCTTTTTTCTGAGGATATACTACTATTTTAAACGATACAGTGGCAGTACTGCTAGTCACTGATTTAATAAGATGGGAAATGCAGATGGAATGGTAATAACTAAAGAATATTACTAGTATTGTAATCGTAAAAAGATCGCCATCGGAAATTTTTTCAGATCTTTACGTTTCAGGGTCCCTGAAACATATATATATATATATATATATATATATATATATATATATATATATATATATATATATATACTAGCGAGTACCCGCGACTTCTTTCGAGTATATGACTATAATGAACGGGATGCAAAGAGGTACTTAAATCGCCTCATTTCAGCACTTCTTTATAAACCACGTTTGTTGTTGCATTCTCTGGCTGTAAAATAGCCAAGCAACTACCCGAACTTACTTTATAGCGTTGACCATGGGAAAAACAATCGTAGCGCAAATGTACTCCAGCTCTACTTAAGGATTGGCCTTGAGCTGTGTTAATTGTCATGGTCAAACAGAGCTTTAAAGAAAACTGTACAGGGTGTCCGGATTTGGTCGCAAAAGCAGGGTATCTCGCTTATTTTTAAAGATAGAACCTTGTGGTTTTCACGAACCTGAGCTAATTTTTTGTGAAACTCATGAAGCCGTAAACAAAATTTTCATAGCCTTCTTCGTTTATGAGATACAGGGCGAAATAGAAACTTTTGCATTTTGGGACCCCCCTCGTATCTCGGTTATCCTTTAACTTAACGCAAAGGGAAAAATTGCTGCTTATGCAGTTTTTTACGCTGGATCCAGTGGCGTAGTCATATTTTTCATTTGAGTTGTTATTTTTTAGATATGACCCAAAGTTGTGTTTTTTTAAATGGGACACCCTGTATATTTGTCCAGAAATTGATTTGTCCTTTTAAAAGCTTCTCAAAAATATATAATAGTATGGGTCTATTTTAATAAACAACAACAAAAATCCTAATTTTTATAATTATCATCCCAAATTTTGCAGTAGGCCATGCAAAACGATGCCGTTTTCTTTTGTTTTCTTGGAAGCAAATGACATTTCCCAATTTTGTACGCGTATATAAAATATAGCGCTAGTTTTTTGTATTTATTTATTGTGTAAAAATATATTTGTATTATTATGGAAGAAAACCAAACTTTCGAACATTATGAAAAGTACGATATGTTAGCTTGTTTTATATTAAGTAATGAAAATGTTGAAGCGGCTTCTGAGATGTATTTTAACAGGTAAATAGTTAATTTTTAGGTATGTTGAAATACTTAACAGGTAAATACTTAATTTTTATTTAGATATCCAGAAAGGAGGCAACCTAATATATCCAATTTTTATCGGATAAAAAAGAATTTACTTAATCACGGATCATTTATCAAACCTCGTACGAAAACATATAATAAAGAAAATCGGGAGGCTGAGGAAATTACGGTTTTGTCTAATGCAGAAGCTGACCCTACAAACTCTTGTAGGGCCAGTGAAAAGAGCATAGGGATTCCAAAAACTAGAGTTCAAGAAATTCTAAAAAAGCACAAATACCACCCATACAAATTTAGGCTCGTGCAGCACTTACAGTCAGGGGATGCAGAGCGTCGGGTAGTCTTCTGCAATTGGTTTCGAGAAAGAGGCGATATGGTTAGAGATTTTGAAAGGAAGGTTATATGTAAGTAATTCTGGTATACTCAATAGGCACAATAGTAGATTCTGGTCCCAGGAAAATCAATCAAAATATTTCCCAGAAGACAGCAGGGCAGGTTTGGTCTAAATGTGTCCTGCTTCATATTAGGAACACATATAACATTTTATATATTTGAGGGAAATCTAACAGCCAATCGCTATATAGAAATTTTAGAGGCAGCTATACCTGAATTACTTGACGATGTTCCTCTAGCGCAAATTAACGAAATATATTTTCAACAGGACGGTGCTCCTGCACACAATTCTGGAATGACGAGATTATTTCTGGACAATAATTTTAGCAATCAATGGATCGGAATAAATGGACCTATAAGGTGGCCCCCTAGGTCCCCAGATTTGTCGATTTTAGATTTCTTTCTATGGGGATATCTGATATATATATATATATATATTTAGAGGGAGAGATATATAGATTCACCACCGGTGTTGCCTGCTGCCTCCCTTAATGCATCCTCAGGTTTAAGGTCGGTACAGATAATTTTACATAAAGACATAAGGATAAGGCAAAACCCATTACAAGCAGTATACGTTGAGCCACATATTGTTTGCCGTTCTGGTCTAAAATACGAATTTTCGAAAAGAATTCATGCTATGATGGCCTCAACCCGGCCCTGCCTTAGAGAAAAGTTCCAGCTATTTTCCAACAGACGAAAATATTAAAATCTGTATATGTTGCGACATCTTTGAAGTGTACACTAAACAACATTTTGTGCTCCGTAATGCTTACTACTTACCCCTTCGTTAATCCCCCGCTTCGCTGAGCCCAGTCATATAACAGGAGAGCGCACACGAGGACTGTGACGTCATGGAAATCCATTATGCCATACAAGGGTATATCTTAAATATATTTTGTATTCGCCATTTTGCCAAGAAAAAATAAATATCTGAATGCCGTTTTATGCATGGAATATAGAGGAGCAAAAAAATGTTTTCGAGTCCTGATTTTTTGAAATTGTTTTAAAAATGAACACTGGCCTAGCCAAAAAAATGGTGTAAGGAGTCCAAAGATTTTAATCAAATTGTTTATTATTTAGTGTAAATTGGGCCGTTTCTTGGGTATGTCGTCACCGGAATAAAATATAAATATTGGCGCCCTACAAACAAGCAACTAGGTATTTTTTTTAATAATCACGAATAGATCTTGAATTCCGCCGTTAGTCAATTATATATATATATATATATATAGCGTTCCATTCCATTGTTTTTCTCAGGTGTATATTCACGGATTTGTTTTCGTATACCGGACTGGCTACCGTTCCTTCGAAAGTAATAATTTGTATATTTTCTTACGCCGTGTTTATACCATAAAGTATATTTAATACAAATTTGAAATACGTTTGGGTGCAGCTGTATAAGGATTTGTTTTTTGTACGGATACATTGGTCGTACAATTGAATTTATAATTTCAAAGGCAATCTATTTTCTTGCATCGTTTTCATTTCTCTGTAAAAACAAAGGGCGTCGCTACTGGGAGGGGATAATAATTAACCCTCCAGACCCAAGAGATGCCATAAAATAACCTATACTTATGCATTTATTATAATTAAAAATATGAATAAGGATCTTAGACACATAAGACATTACCACAATTATTTGCTCAAAAGTAAGAACATTTTTATTTAGTTGCTAAAGTTGGCACTTTTCTCCCAAAAGACATTGTAGATACTACGCCAATGTTGTCAGAGTCTAACCTAAACTAACGCCTATGACTAATTACATTAATTTTCAACAAAAAAAATGACCCCCCCCCCCCCAATGTATTTTCGTAGCAAAGTCATTGTGTACAAATACTATTCAAAAAACATCCAGAACACAAATATCAGTGGACTAGCTACATCCCCGGGGTAGGGGGACATGTGAGTTAATGTGTAGTGGAGCCCAAAGAAAACTATAGATTTTTTTTAGCCGTGACTTTCTGTTGATGACTGCCTATAAGGAAGCCTTCATTGGCAACTGCGAATGGACTCCAAAATTTGTAGCGATGCCACTGACAATAACCTTTTTTTTAAGTGATAACAGAGATACGTATTTGGCATATTGTATTATACCCTTAGACTAAATCTACCCTAAGGTATTACCACATAATTAATATTGTTTTTAATTCTGTGGCATTACCTACCAATAAGATGAGATTTTGCCAACAGGATAAAAAAATGGGATGAGAGGGTAGCATCCCCTCTGTATGTTAGAGCTTGCTAGTACATAGAAACATAATAATCTTAGTTAAAAGAACATAAATAAAAAAGCATTTCATTAGTTTTCGGCCTTTTAATAGCTGCTAAAAATTCACTTCAATCGTACACGCCTAAAAAATGTCAGTTTAAGGAGACAAAAATCTAGTGGTGTTGAAAAGTAACTTAATTTTGTGGTAATTAATGTTATGTGATTTAGTAGACTTTCTTTTAAGATTATCGAAACGTCAGAATTTTTTCATCTTGTATTTTTTTTTGTTTTTACCAGCATAATTTAAGTACAAAGAGTTTTGGAATATCTGTTTGTATGATATGGCAGTTTTATTTATTTAATGTATCAACAACTTTTACAAAAAGTCAATCATAGATACATAAACTAAAGTTAGGATTTAATATATTAAAAAAAAACTACTTGCAAGCTGACACAAAAAAAACAATGGTTGGGCTATTGTTGTAACGGCCAAACAAATAACCTTGCCTGCTTTTTAAATCTAATCCAAGTTAAAAACGTCGATTTTTTCACAAAATTTGTAAAAAAGTAACAAATCCTTATAAGTGGTGAGTTCTTATAAAGATTAGTTTTGGCAGTAATAATATAAAATATATTTGTAGATCTATTAAATCTACCTTTTCTAAAAGGAAGCCTCTCTAAAAGCTTTCTATTATCATCAAGATTCATAATTAATTTATATATAAATACAATAGCCACTTCAATTCGCAACTGTGTCAAGCTTGGTAAATTAAATATATTACACAGCCCTTTTTGGTCAGTTCCTCTCTGTGGACAAACTGAAAACTTTTTATAGTAAAAAAACTTCAAAAATCGTCTTTGTAAATATTCCAAACTAGAAATCCTATTTGCATATTGAGGATTCCATACAATCCACGCATATTGAAGCTTAGAAACTACCAGTGACTTACACAGAGCTATGACTGTATTAATATTGATAAAATACTTACAGTTTCTGACAATGAATCCTAGAATCCTTACATCACTGATAGCTACAGTCTCAGTATGATGATTAAAATTTAGTTTTGAGTTAAAATAAATATTTAAGTGTTTATGCAAATCAGTTCTCTTTAAAGGTTTACCATTTATACAATAATCATATTGAGTTATATCTGTTTCTTAGATGCCATTATGCACATTTTTTAATACTGATATTTAGCTTATGTTCTCCGCACCAACGCACAATGGCATCCAAATCCATTTGTAAATTAATAGCATCGGATTTATTATTTATAGCACAAAACAATTTATAGTCATCAGCAAAAATAGGGCCCTTGGAGAATTTGAAGCTTCCACCTATATTGTTGACTACTAATAAAAACAAAAGAGGTCCAAGGTTCGAACCCTGTGGCACCCTTGATGTAGGTGTATAAAAATGGGATCTAGAACCCTTAAGTTCAACAAATATTATTCTGTTATCTAAATACGATGACACCAGGGAAATAGTACTGTCATCCACAGAAAAACTGTAAAAAGCATTCACTATTTGTCCAAAGTCCACCCTGTCAAAAGCCTTTTCCAAGTCATTAAAAATTACATCTACTTGATAACCATCCTTAATTGAATCTTGAATATATTGAGTGAAAATTATTAAATCTGTGACCGTTGAGCGTTGGGGCAAAAAACCAAGTTGCTGGTTCGAAATCATATGTCTGATGTTAGTGGTGTATATTCTATTACTTATGACTATTTCAAATATTTTTGAGGACGTTGATACAATACTAATAGACCTGTAATTATCGATTTTATTTCTACCGCCGCTTTTGAATATCGGAATGACTTTACTTTCTTTTTATTTCTTAGAGTAAATACCTTGTTTTAGGCAGAGTTTGAAACTATATTTTAGGGGTTTTGCAAAGAAAGCGACACAACCTTTGATTATATAGACAGGAACCTTATCACGAACTACTGATTTATTTACTTTTAATAACAAAATCTGTACAATGCCCCATTAGCTTTTGTATTCACTTGATAACAGCCATTACTTACAGAATATATGGACCGAGTGAGCTAAAATACCTAGCAAAGGAATTGACTATATTTTGGGCCCCCTCTATTTCTTGTTGATTTAACAGCATATTATCTGGAATATCAGAATTTCTTTTAAGACTATCAATAAAAAACCAGAATATTTTTGGAGTTTTTCTCATTTCATTCTGTATTCTTTTTTGATAAGAACGATATGCCGTTGTCTATTGAGCCCTTACTAACTGCTTGTACTCCTTGTATTTTAACTCTCACCTTTTATCACCATTTTGTTTTACATTTTTTCTTAAATGTATCTTTTTGTTTTATATTTTTTTACTATTTTTATTACCTCATAATTGTACCAAACTGGGTATCGATTTTTCGAGCGTTTTACTTTAGAAATAGACAGATCAATAAACTTTTCAACGGCTAAATTAACATTATTTCGGGGACATATGTCAGACCAGTCAACATTATTACATTCATAATATAAACCTGCAAAATTTTCCTTTTTAAAGTTATAATTAATCGCTCTCTTAAAGCAGTCGTGTGAAGATTGATTATCATTAACAATATCATATTCTATAGACAAAGATGATGATCCATTCTGGCAAAAGTGTTATACTATCTTTAGTTACATCTAACTCCTTAAAATTACTATGTACAAAATCTAAAACCGCCCATTTTTGTTCTTCGCACAGTTGTATTGGGAATAAGCAAATAAAAAATAAACTACAAAAATAATTTAAAGTCGTTTAAACGCCCACAACTTTGTTCACAACACTCATAGAATACATTTAATTGGCCACGATTATTCCCTGCTGGTATGTAAACTACAAATATATAAAAAATTTTACCATTTTTACATACCTGGACACAAACACTATCCAAATCTGGAAAATACTCAAAGGCATTAATTTCTCTTGCCTTCAGATGGTTGGTCACTGCCAGAAAAACACCTCCACCTTGATTTTGTCCAGTAGATGCTACATCACGGTCCTTCCTGAATGTATTGTAATTCATATTAAACTCGTTTGGGGAAACTGATTTGTTCAACCAGGTTTCTGTAGCTGCTAAGAAGTCATAATCTGATACTGACATTGAGGCCTTTAGATCGGCCAGTCTAGTTTTTATGCCCCTCGTGTTTTGATAGTACAGGATGTATTTATTATGACCAGTATTATTTTTATTATGTTCTTCCACGAAAAAGATTTTGTCTAATTGCATCTGGAGCATTTATTAACTGAGATGACAGTATCAGTGAAATTGGTAATCCTGGCAAATTCGGAGGTAAGTTTTCGGTCTCAGACCTACCACTTCTCAATAAATTTGCCAAGCGAAATTCAAACGCATCCGGGGAATTATGGCTACAGCAGGAATTGTTTTTTTCTGAGAGTATGCATATTTAGAAAAAGTATTTCACTGTTCTTGTTGGGCATTACGTGGAAAAGACATAATTCAAATCACTTTCTACTTTCCCTTTGAGGTAAAAGAAACATATTTATTATGTTCAATATATGTAAGACGAGTGTCAAATGGTAAAAACCAAAAGCTGGTTTTTAATTCGTGGGTGAGTCTTTTTACTTTCATACTGAAATTCTGAATAAGGTCATTCATACTATTCAATCCAGTTACAGCATAAGGAGGTCCCACGACCACTACATTAGTATGAGTAAGCTCATGCAACAAGTTTTTAATAAAGTTTTTGTCCATGGCGGGATCTATATGAACTTATAAAGACTATAACCCAGTCTTCTTTTGTCAAGTGTTTGCTTAGTTTAATGTACTTCTTTACATCTTTAGAGTTGGCGTTTCTTTTCCATTGACTATTAATATCTCAGCCAAAAGGTACACACTTTCTAAGAAGCGTTTGATAGCCACGAACACCTTTCTCTTCACCCACAAGTGAATCTTCGTTTCTCTCCTTATGGATATCAGTCTTCAAGACCAGATGCGTGGTTATCATAGCTGGTGTCTTTTTAGGGGCTTGTTTGCATTGCAGTGCTGCTATAGTGGTTTATTATTGTTTGTGTCTCCACATCCACTAGCCTTTCGTTCTTCAGTTTCTATGCTGCTAGTTTTGCAAAATATATTTGCTTGTGTTTCAAAAGTGGTAGTGCTGACCGTTGTTTGTGTCCCTGTGCAGATGAGCTCAACATTTGTAAGCCCCACAACGATCTCATCTTGCTGTTTAATTTTTTCTTGGAATTCGATATTTTGTTATCTTATGTTTATCAATTTGTTCCAGCAATTTTTTTGCCATATCCATCACATCTTCCTCGAACGCACTAGAGTTTCTCCTTATTCTTTCAATGTACCCATTCTTCTGTTTTAGCTCTGCTCTGGTGTCTGCTTTTAAACAAACTAGAGTTTAATTTGTTCTCGCTCTCACCACATTCAAAATCGCCCAGTTCCCTGGATGTTTTAGAGCAGTATATGAAATTTGTATCCATAATGATGTAAAATTTGCTTTTATTGCATCAACTTGGTGAAAATGGAACACGACACAAATCCAGTTGCTTCGAGTTGTTTTACAACAGTTAAAAACTTCGCTCATTTTTTCTTTTTTTTTTTGGTTCAAATTCTTTCTGGACAAATATTAAAACTTATATTAAAGTATAAAACTAATACAAGCAATACTTATTAAATAAAGGTTAAGTTAAATTAAAATTTAAACATATATTTCATAAAATACAATAACAGATAGGAAAAAAAGACATGGACACATGCAAAAAAGGGAATTCCAAGAGATTGTGTGTAACTTCGATCACAAATGCAGCACTGAAATCTTTTTATAATAAGTTATTAAACCTCTTGTTATAAAAGGTACACCAATCAATCACTATTTATTCCAAATAAAGTACTAATTTTATCTCATAAACCAGCAGATTATCTACTCTGAAAATTCTTTTTAAGAGGATGTTTTTTTTGTTTTATAATCCCTGATAAGCAGAACAATGCGGACACAAACAATTTCTGCATAAATATTTAAACATTAGTAAAACTTGTATGCTACTTTTTGACGATTTACACCGCATGAACTCCCTCAATAATAACACAGTTGGCTTCGCGAAACATTCACAAACAGCATACTATCAAAAAAACACAGATTTACGGCAAAATACAACAAAAACTGAATAAATTCGGGAGCTATTTAAACGCGTGTGCACTTACTGATAAAGTATTTTTATTTTTACAGTTATCTTATTAATTAGCTGAATTATAGCTCTTATTTTGTAAACACACATTGAATGAATAAGGCTAACTGGTATATAAAGTTAGAGTGGTACTTTTTTGCAGACAAAACTGTAAACTCGAAATGTAAGAAATATTTTCTTACAGAAAATAACTTAAACTATCTCTGTTTATATATACAAATATAGATAAATCGCCACTAAGTAAAAGAGGTTAGCTGTAATTTCAAAATCCATTATAAAACAATCTCACTAAAACGGTCATAACTGCACTGCTTTCAAATGAAACGCAAACCCTAATTTTTAAGCAATTTTGAAGTTATCATAACTTATGAACAAAATAAGCTACCAGAATGCAGTTTTTTCATTGGATTTTCTATTCCTTTCAAAAAACGATGTGTTTTTGTATTTATACAATATTCTAAAAATTGGTATGATCTGAGTAGGTAAAAACACGTTATTTTTACTTAAGACCGAGAATGTGCAATTATTTTTTAATTTACATTTGAGATATATCAACTAGCTGCTTCACAAAAACGAAATTGTTTAGCTTTTTACTTCTTATAAGTATCCCTTTAAAAATATGTTAAAATTTATTTTGAACTATATTCAGCCAGGGGCGTTCCAATGCACTATATGTAGTACCTTCAAACTTTCACTTAACCACTCCCCCAGGTTAAAATATTACACCACTTTATCATTTTGAGGAGACCTAGAGTATACCTCAAAATATTTTTCTTTAATAGAAGTATTTATCAGTTTATGTTTAAACTGTGAAATATATTTTTAAAATTTCGAAAAAAATAATGTACGAGCGGGGATCGAACTCGCACCTTTGTATCACTAGTCTACCGCTCTAACCAATTGCGCTGTCGTACCACTGATAAGCAATTCGTTGTGAACATATTCAAACCCACCAGTATCATAACCATTGTTGAACCAGCCAAATATTCTAACCTTATGGCGCGTACCATAACTTGCTATTGATCATAAATATTTCTAAAAATATATTTCACAGTTTAAAAATAAACTGATAAATACTTCTATTCAAAATCAAACATTTATCCATAACATAACCATAACATTTATCTGCATTTCTAAACTTAAATCTAAAAAATATAAGAATTGGTATGACCATTCAAGACAAATAAAGGGCATCACTGTAGGATTAAAAATAATTATAGCGAAAAATCTATATTACCAAAGGTTGACCATACAAACATTATTTTTTTCGAAATTTCGCATGGTTCCAAATAAGTATTAAAAAAAAGACTGTATACTTTTAAATTAAATTTGAATTCTATATCTTTTATTTTGCCTTTAACCACTATAAGTAGGTACCAATTTTTTTTTATAAAAGTAAAACTGCCAACAATAGAAAAAAACCTACCTCGGCCTATAACGACTTTTTAAAAAAATATGCTTGCTTGAAAAATAATTTAATCAAAAAAGTATAGCACACACCCTATAAACTACTGGGTAGTCATGGGAGTAATATTAATTTTACAGTACGAAAAAATATATATATTTTATTTTGATTAGTTGAATGAAAAAAGTCGATTTTCTAGTAAACTACACAAAATTTCAAAAAACTTGTAGAAACAAAATATACTTTAAATTATGTGCCCAACCCAAAAAATATATAGGCTGTTCTATTCAAAAGTCTAATTTTTATCAAATAACTTTTGTATTAAACTGACTATAGCTCCGAGAGCCAAAACTACACCTCCTGCCATTGCCATACCAACGAGCCCTTCCTTTTCCATTTTCTTCTTTATGTTCTGTTCCAGACTTACTACTTGTTAGTTTCCTGAAAACTTTTTTTAGCATGTCTTATAGATTTGAGATAAGGTAGTGGGTTTTATCTTATGTGAGCCATCCTGTACAGGAAACCTCAGTTAACGCAACAGGCTCAGGACATTCACTATTTTTTATCTAAGTTTTATTCAAAGATGAACTAATTATTTTGCATTCAGATTAGCAGCATCCTTACCCTATAGTAACAAGCAGCTGATGATATATATACCGAGTATACTTTTGGAAACATTTGGACAACAAAATAAATAACAATTAACAGATATGAAAACACATTTATTAAATAATATATCCGGTTCTATTAATAACCAACAGTAAATAATGCATAAATAATTTCTTAAAATTATCAGATTATACATATCTAAACATCACTAGCAGTCAGCTTTTATTTTGGTTTAATTTATTTACAATCACATCATTTTTTAAATTTAAATAATGCATCTCTTCTACAGCTTCTATATTTGTTATGGAATAAACCTAAACTAAATTTTGTAAGCAAAATATAAAGAATAGAATAAAGAAGTTAAACTGATGTTATTATTGACTATTTAGTAGTGGCTAAATAGCCATTAAGAGAATAAACACATATATATTAAAATATTACAGCCAAGAAATTAAAAAAGAACAGAATTCTTTAATACAATGTAAACATTTTCCTTGGTATTGTATTATAATTTAAAATATAAAATTTTATTTTTTAGAGTGTGCTAATAAATTTCACAATGGCTGGCTGAAGACTAAAGATATGAACCTAACTACATATAAACCAGTAAGATCAGAGCTAATAACTTATTTTTTGTTAATTATTTTCAGAATTATTCCTTTTTTCTTGTGAATTGTCATCAATACTAAAAAGTATTTTAGATGCTTATAATGTGTGATTTATTTACCTTTAATTAAAACAAAGCATTAACATTGCTGTCCAAAACTAAAATAGCTGTATACAATAACAAAATGTTTTATATTGATTAATAAAATTCAGTATTTTCATCATATTGAGTGAAACGCAAATGAAAGCAAGCATACAGGGTGTTTAGAAATTTAAAATATTTAAAAAAATTTCTATCAATCTGGATCCGACACTTCAGTTCCAAGATACAAAATGTAAGAATTTCAAGTATGTTTTCGTTTTATTGACGTGTTTTGTATATTTCTAGAAATATTTGATTTAAGTTATTAATGGCACAAGGTAACCCATAATTAATTTCTATAAAGTGACTATAATAACTTCTAGTAAATTGTATAGAGCAGATAATTTTTCGTGTCACATCACGACCCCTAATCAGTATAACGATAATGGCACCAATATTTTACAAAAAAAAATTAAAATGAAAAATTGAATTGAAAATTGACACAAAATATAAAACCTTACACAAAAAAAAAGCAAAGCTACAATGTATCTGTTTTCTTTTTAATTTCACTTTATTTGCTGTACCAACACTGACATGGTTTGATTTAAACTTCTTGCTTTATTTTATAAATTGTATGTCCCTTGGACATTTTTTTTACCCTGCATTATTCTGAAATTATGTAGTGTGCCAAACTTAAATCAAATATCTCTTGAAGACGAAGCGTTTCTGGACCCATTTTAATAGGAACTTTTTCAGGACACCCTGTATACTTTATCATTATTTTAAATTGGTAATACAATTATACTATTTTTGATTCACTAACGAATATCATGAAAATGATACAATTCTTGTTTACTAAACTGCAGTTCAAATCAATTTATAATAAAAAACGTGTTGACCTCAGGTAAATTTCTATTCACTTTAATATTTAAAAAGTAAAGAACGAAATTTAAAAAAAATGCTGGTATTTTTGGTGGTATTTATAACTACAAAAGGTAATATAAACTTTAGAATATTGCAGAAAAATACAACCACAAGCATAGCATAAATAACTAAATTGCATGTCTCACAAATATTTATAACAGGTAGTCGGAAAAATAAACATAATTATGGGGTATATAATTTGCTTTTAACGTAAATTCCTGCTGAGAAAATAAGAATTAGATTACTATTATTATTATTATTATTATTATTATTTGACTAACTCTATTGAATAAAAAAATCACAAATTAAAATAATTCATGTTTGCTAAATAGCTGTCGAAACCAAATGAATAGATTGAATTCAGTATATTACTTAGAATCTAGTACCAGATAAAAAATAAAAAGAATTGATTTTCGAAGAATAATTTTTTTTGTGGTTTTTAAAAATGTTCTTAAAACTTATTTATCATACTGATCAAATGTATACAGAATTAGAAAGCTGACACAAGACATAGCAAAATAAAAAGATTTATTTAAATCGACTAAATTACATGTCTGGTAAATAAATATAAGAAACAGTCAGAAAGTTAAACAGTGATATTACGACTTAGTCTTTGCAAGCGCCATACCGACGCCGACTATAGCTCCGACAGCCAAAACTACACCTCCTGCCATTGCCATACCAACGAGCCCTTCCTTTTCCATTTTCTTTTTTATGTTCTGTTCCAGACTTACTACTTGTTGGTTTCCTGAAAAAATAATATGGTATAAATTATCTGAACTACTGCGATAAGACACATTATTAAGGCTTAATATTTCTGAAGCATATTCAAACAACAAGTTCTAAAACCTATCAAAATACAAATATTTAACCTCCTCAAGCACAATAATATAAAATGTATGGGAAAAAAGTATATTTTCACTAGTAGGTGAAGGTCATAATATAATAACGATATAACGTTTGCGAAATCAAATCTTAAATTTTCCAGGCCATCGTGACATGAAGAAGGCTGAAATTCTTTGAAATGTAAAGAATTACATGCTATCCAGCAGAAAAATAAAAAAACTTTTGGTGAAAATATATGTGAAAGTGAAAAATAATAAGTTTGAATATACTAACCCCAGAATGGCAAATCAAAACAAATGTTATAAACAAGATAAAGGTAAAGGTAATTTGGGTGGCACAGGAAGTGAAAATAATAGCAAGTTTTAACTGAACCTTACTTAAAACAAAAATGGAAAAACTGAAAATGGATCTCGCAAACTTTAAATCTCTAGCATTGTCCAAATCACAATTAGTAATTGTCATAAGAGATTCTTTCAAAGTGTTTGCAAATCACATTACCGATAGCATCATTGAGGTAAACGCAAGCATTAAAGCTTTAATATAACACCATACACGATGCAGGCATCAGACAAGTGGCCCTTCTGAAACGTACACTAAAGAATGCTTAACATTCCAAATGATACGAATTCGCAAAAGACAAAAAAAATAATGATAAGAGTAAAATAAGACTAATAAAAGATAGTATGTCAATCATTAAAATGAAAGAGAAACAATATGTAACAAATACTAGACAAAACGTATATCAACAGAAGTTATATACATAACCAATCCATTTACCTGCCTTTTTAAATGCAAAGTAACGAGTCTGAAAATGTCGTATTCTCGAAAGTGGCGATTGTAACTGTATTCTACTCAGTCAACAAATGCATTAGACGGATAATATGATACCCTTCAAAAAACAGTTGTGATTGTCTTTTTCTCCTAATAGGAACTAAAACAAGACTCACTGCAGACGTATTTCGCAGTCAATCCCTCCATTTACTAATTTGTGCAAAAAAACCAGAAGTGCCTGTCTTCTCCGAAACTCAAAACTTTGTAGTCCACAAAGAACAACTCTTGTATTATAAGACAGACCTTGATATGGGAAATTAAATTTAAATAAAATATATTTTTCAAATTTATTTTGAACTTTTTGATTCTGTGAATGCGACACTGATATGAATGAGTCCACAAAGTTATTGAGACAAGCTATTGCTTTAGCATCAGTCACATGCTTAGTGTGTCTTTTGATAATACCTAACAACCTAAAACACTTATACTATATTATCAATGTGCAAATTAAATGTCAGTTTTTCATCGAAGATACGACCCAAATCATTGAAAGAAGTACCAACTTTGAGACTTATTTATGTATTTAGGGTCAAAGCCATTTACAAATTGCCTATATGTAAATAATTAATATATCTTACTAAATATTCACATTTGTCCATTTTAAAACCAGTAGCTCGAAAACTATTTCCTTAAAACACTAATTACTTTTAAAACACTGAACTGTATGCCTATAGGTTAAACATAAATAAAATGTGTCATTTACTAGTTTCATATATTGTGAATGGCTTTCATAGTTGTAAAAATATTGTCCTCATAATGCCTACTTGCGATAATAATAACCGAGGTGTACAAAGTAATGTTGGTTATGGAGTGGTCAGCAATAATCTACAGCATGTATGTAATGTGGATCCTGCTCTGGCTTTGCATTTCACGAATGCAGAGAAAAATATAAACAGTAACCTCTCTGTGGAAAATAATGGTAATACGTCGGTTTGCAGGTTATGTACTGGAGTGACAATACCGATTACTGATAAAGCCTATGTATGTACTCAGAATTATGATGTTGATTTTTTAGGACAAATAATGCCAAACATGAACATATCTCCATAGTATCCCTGAATATTTAATCTATAAGGAATAAAACTAATGAATTAAGTATTTTTATGCTTGTTGTGTGAGCACTGGCTAAAGCCGGGAGAGCCATTGCATATGCCAAATTATACTGTATTAATAAATTCTGTCGTTCAGATATGCTGCATGGAGGTACTGCTTTCTAGTTTATGATAAGTTTCTTGAATATTATAGTTTTAAATCCTTGACGATGTTTGAAGATCAGTCGGAAGAGAGAACATTTGAACTGTCGGCGATCTACTGTAAACAAATACATTTTTATATTTTGTGTGTTTACAGAGCTCCGATTGGTAGTGTTGATGATTTTTTTCTGAAGTTGGAGAGTGTCCTAACCCAACTTTCTTCAAAGTCTCCTGAGATCATGGATAACTAGAGGGTTAAAGGTGACTGCTAGAAATATGACAAGCCTTCATTATATAAGAAAGTTTTATCTTTAAAATAATTTTTTTTGTTACATACAATCAGAAATACAGAAATATCTACAAAGAAATTTAAAAAAAAGCTAAACAAAATTATTATAAAAATCTTATTTCGTTTGCTGGTAATTAACAAAAGGAAACATGGAGAATTGTTAATGAACTTAGAGGTAAAACTAGAGCAAATAATTCTTGTGACTGAATCACCCCCTAACGATTTGAATTCATTTTATTGTTCAATTGCAAAAACTAATTCTTGTGACTATATTATCACCTTTTTCCCTAATTTTGGAAATCCGATTTGAATTCATTTTATTGTTCAATTGCAAAAACTATACCTGATAATTTAAACTCTAATGTTGACCTTGCGTATTTTATAAACCATATATTAATACAGGAATCCTTTTTCTTTGCCCCCACAGATAGGTTACAGTCAGTAAATTATAATAATAAAATATCAGATCAACAACAGTTAAACTATGGTGTCCCACAAGGCTCAGTACTGGGTCCAATTCTATTCTTGTTATATTTAAATAACCTCTCAGATCTGGATATAAATGGAAAAATAACTTTGTTTGCCGATTTAATTGTGTTTTAACGTGTCAAAACTAGCATAATGTCTTTTAAATGTAATATAAACAATGTGTATCTGGAGAATAACCTAGTAACAGAATTGGCCGAAAATAAATTTTTGGGTCTCCTTATTGACAGAAAACTAAAATTTAAATCTCATATTAAAAGACTGACTAATAAGCTATAATATAATATAATATATCAATAAATAATATCAAAAGAGTTAGACAACCAAACAAGTAGAGATTCATACGTTGCCTTAATTGAATCGCACTTGCGGTATGGTGTCAGTTTTTGGGGTACACGTTCCAAACAACTTTTCCAGATTGTTTTTTTTGCTGCAAAAAAGGGCATTAAGGTATGTCTGTGAGGCAAAACCAAGGGACTCATGTAAGCCCTTGTTTTCGAAAGAAAATATTTTAATATTGGCATCTTCTTTTGTTCTGGACACCTGGTTTGCCTCATGCATAGGAAATATAGAGACATTGTTCGTGTTAGGCCAACCAATTACAATATGCGTCAATCATATAATATACTTCTCCCGATTCCGTCATCTGCACAGACAAGGGACTCTCTTATTTATAGTAGTCGCCTATTATTTAACCATTTGCCATGCAATATTAGACATATATATGACGGAAATAGGTTTAAGTTTGAGGTAAAGAAATTGCCTGTTGCGAAAGCCTACTATGACGTGGGAGAGTACCTCAGTGAAAGATACTGACTTGCACTTGTAAATGTGTGTTTATAAATGTTTAACAATATTCTAGGAGTGTGTATGTTTTTGGTAGCCTACTCTGACGTGGGAGAGTGTCTCACTGAAAGATTTTGACTTAGATTTGTAAATGTTTTATTTTTAACAATATTCTAAGAGTGTGTATTTGTTTTTAATTACTTTTTACAGTTTGCTTTTTATTGAGATGCTCTCTTTTGCTCCAATTTTTATATTAAAACCGAGCTTGATGTTGTAATGTCTAAATAAATTTTTATACCTCCTTGTCTTTGGTATTATGTTGTTCATTATGTTGTCTATTGTTATTGATATCATTGTTATTCTTATATATGACTGTTTTCTCTCTTTTTTTTATTAACATTTATCAGCTTTGTCAACAAGAAATTTTCTTCTGATAATAAAGCATTTTGAGTTTGAGTTTGGGTTGCCGAACTTGAACCACTGTAGTCAGTTCGATGAAAAGGCACATGAAAGAGTTTCTTATTTTGTGTTTGCCTTGGTAAAACAGAAAATAAAATTTATTCTATAAGTTCAGGACATTTAAATTTTGCATTTATTATTTTAGATAGAGTACATAGGTCTATGATTAACCGTCTGTTTTTTAGTGAATCTAAATTTAATAAGCGTTTCCGTTCCTTATAGTTAATATCCTCTGCTCTGATGAGAAAAGGGTATAAAAGCAAAATACCGGAAGCCAAAAAAAATGCCAACAGCTTAATAAGAAATTCAAATAACTCTATGAAAACAATGTGGCCATATCATAAATCAACAAAAAGGTAAGAATAGCGCGGTTTCCAATGAAGGTAATCTTTCCCCTGATGATTTTAATGAATTTTTTTGTAATATTGCAGAGAATGTTATAAGTCATGTTCCGAAAGTGTAGGTAGACCCAGCAGATAAAATGAAATTATTAGTTCCCCTTGCGAACTCATTTTCTTTTACAGCAGTCTCATTTAATGAAGTCCGCCAATTCATTAACACCTTAAAAAATAAAAATAGCAAAGATTTATTTGGATTTAACGTTAAAGTTATAAAATCAGTTAAAAATATAATATTATTACCCTTGACTAAATTAATAAATATTTGTTTTAGAAATAACACCTTTCCTTCAAGATTAAAAAGCTATTGTTGCACCAATATTTAAAAAAGGCAACACTGAAGTACCAGAAAACTATAGGCCTACCTCCCTACGGCCAGTTGTTTCAAAAGTATTTGAAAAGTGTATGGCACTATGATTGGTAACTTTTTTTGAAACTAATGATCTTTTCTCGAACTGTCAATTTGTCTTTCGACGGGGAAGGAGTACAACCATGGGCATCCTGGACCTTCGATAGCAAAACGTATGGCATAGTCTTGTTCTGCGAGCTCAGCAAGGCTTTTGACTGTGTTGATCATGGTATCCTCTTGAAAAAGCTACAGTATTACAACTTCTGTAATGATAGTATGGAGATGCTTGCATCATACCTGTGTAATAGAACTCAGATAGTGAGGTATAAGGTCGCGTTTTCGGCAGAGAGAAGTATTAATATTGGTGTTCCACAGGGCTCAATCCTGGACTCAGCTCTTTTTTTAATATATATCAATGACCTACCTACCAACAGTATAGATAAATACATTCTATTTTCTGTCGACACGACTTTATCTTTTGCTGATAAAGCATTAGAGAACTGTTTGGGAGGATCTGTGGCTGCGCAGAACAAGGCTGAGCTGTGGTTCTGCTCTAACAGGCTTTTGCTTAACAGGGCTAAAATGGGTAGAATGGTGTTTTCTATGCGAGAGTTCCCTGAGAATGACGACTATAAGTCTCAGGCAGAATTTTTGAGAGTCTTGCTAGACTCAGGGCTACAATGGGGACCACACATAGATACTGTTGCTGGTAGGCTAAATCAGGGAATATATGCTCTACGGAACTTATAATCCTGTGTTTTTCCAAACATCATGAGAATCCAGTCGCATGTCTCATATGCAGTCCTCTCTTGGGGACACTCCTCGGGAGTTTATAGACTGTTTATCCTCCAAAGAAGAGCAGTGAGGATTCTCATCATCTGAATTACTGGGATGATTGCAGGGATGTCTTTGCTTCATTGGG
This sequence comes from Kuschelorhynchus macadamiae, assembly GCA_030620095.1. Lineage (NCBI taxonomy): Eukaryota > Metazoa > Arthropoda > Insecta > Coleoptera > Curculionidae > Kuschelorhynchus > Kuschelorhynchus macadamiae. The sequence continues at coordinate 86,618 of JAUTXW010002273.1, read as the reverse complement.
AATACTTACCGTACCATGCTTATATATTCTAGAAAATCTTTTATTTGCCAAAAGGAGTACCACCTAACTGACTCATGGTGACATACATGAGTATGATACAAGTGATGTCTGAAGAGGTGTCAAGACGGTCCTGGATTTTGGTCCATAAAATTTTTTAAAGCCTTGCCGGTAAATCTAAAGAACTTACCATATAAGGAATTTTATAAATAAAACAGATACTTATTGTGCATTCATTTTATCCATTTCAGGAGTTTTTAAATTTTACATTTTAGATGTGATATTAACTTACTTGCTAACGTTTTAGGTTATAGATATTTTGGTTACATATTGACCCATTCTCATGCTGCACTTCATAAGAATTTGGGCCCTTAATCGAAATAATGGTATAAGGTCCATCAAACAACAAAAAAAACTTCATTATTAATTTATCCTCTGCTGAGGAGAGTGGATGAGTACCGACCCAAACCTTATCACCTAAGTTAAATTTAACTAAATTTTTTCCCTTTTGAAGGCGTAACTTCCTTTTTTCCGCCTTAGTCTTTAATCCATTATACGCTAAAGTAATCACGGAATTTTGATCTTGCATGATAGTTTCGGCTGGTATCTTAACTATTCCTGAAAAAAGAGGTTTGTCAGTGATCCCAAAATGAAGTTCTTTAGGAGTGTGTTTCATGACATAGAGCACGTAAAATGCGACCAATCTCTCTATTGACTCGTTCAGTGAGATTTCCCTGTGGGTAATAAACTGATGTATGTCTAACTTTAATTCCCTTAGAATTCATAAATTCATACCACAACCTACTGGTGAACTGTGTAGCGTTGTCTGATATAATGGCCTTTGGATTGCCTATTTTTTTGAAATGTCTGCCAAGACCTCTCATAATCGTACGAGTTGTTGCCCGTTTAAGAGCGAATAGGGCGACAAACTTGCTAAAAGCATCCACAATTGCAAGCAAATACGTCGTTCCACCTCGAGAGGCTGGTAACGGCCCCATCAAAACCCAACATACCAATTCGTTCAAACCCTCCGGAATTATACTATACATTTCCCCTTTTAAACGTGGCGAGATTTTTGTCTTTTGACAAACTTCACACCCCGCCATTACTCTACGGATTACCGATCTCATTTTAGAAAAGTAATAGTATTTATGGAGAGCCACAAATCATTTTTACCTGAGCCATAATGTCCATTATCCTCATGACATTGCCTGACAAGAGCTAGAATGTGCCCCTTCGGTATACAAATTTTTAGTACCGATTTATTTTTTTTTAATACTTTATTTCTGACCTCAAATCAGTACAAGAACTGGCATCGAGGCCTAAAAAAAAATAATATATAATTTCAAATTACAAAGATAATTTAAGGTAATTATAACAACTTTTACAAATGTACAAATGTCCTTAGACAAGCAGAATTTTATTTTCAGTCTCTCTTCAGGTACTTCTTAAGATCTTTATACATCTTTGTAGGTCTATTTTCTAAGATGGTCTCAGGAATAGTATTGTATGATTGTATGCTTCGATATATGGGGGAGTCTTGACCTTTTTTGGTTCGTGTTAATTTATTCCTTATTCTTTCTCTTGATCTGACGTTATGCTCATGGGTGTCCTTGTATTGTGTTAATATGATGTTGCTTTTAAGAGTTTTATTTTGTATATTGTATATAAGTTTTGTCTGTTCTTGAGTTTTTATTTGCTTTATTCTTAAATAGGGGTGCTACATGTATAAATATTCAGTAGGGGTGTAATAGTCCAAAAGATATACTGCTTTTAGTGCCTTGTTTTGTAGCCTTTGTAGTTTGTTTAATAGGTACTGATTTGTGTTTCCCCAACATGGAAATTATATCGCAAATGAGGATCTATGAAGCTGTTGTAAATTAAATGTCTAGTTTTGTTATTTAATTGGTGTGCACATCCTCTAACCGCTCCAATCATAGGTGTCACTTTATTAATGATATTGTTTATATGTGCATTCCAAGTTAGTTTATTTTGTATTATCAGCCCCAAGTATTTGTATTCACTAACTTCTTTTAACACATTATTATTAAATTTAATAATAGGTTTACAGGGATTTTTAGTTTTTTGGTTAATTACCATATACACTGTCTTGGCCATATTTACACTCAATTTATTACAGCACAGCCACTCAAAGTAATTTTTTAAGTCATTATTTATTATTTGATTCTCCATTTTGGAATAGAACTCCTTCATAAATCAAAAACCTTTTAACAGTATCTTGCATCTTGTGCCTCTGCAAGATTTTTGAAGTTTGTCTTAACATCTTAAGTAAAGCTGGATTTCTGATCGACGTCACCTCAAGTTCAATATTATCTGGAATCTCGACAATATCTTCCCCATTACGAACTGGATTCAATATTGCAATATTCCACCTTAATATTGTACTCTTGGAGATACAGAATCCATCTAGTGAAACAACCCCCTAGAGCGTAATCAGATGCATCTGTGTTGATATGAAACTTCTGACTCATATTGGAATGTTTTAACATTGCCAAAGGCCTCTTGATGTGTGTTTGTCCACCTCCAGGCACTGTTTTTTCTTAATAACTCCAATAAAGGGACTGTTAAACCCGAAAAACTACTACAAAACCTCCTATCATAATTTACTACTCCCAGGAAAGATTTAAGTTGCCTAACATTCTGAGGAACTGGAAATTCTAATATCGCCCTAATTCGTTCCGGATCCATCTGGACTCCCTTAGTGGAAATAATATGACCCAAAAAATTAACAGACTCCTCAGCAAACTGGCATTTTGAAAGTTTGACGGTTATACCTGCTTTAAGAAATTTGTCAAAAATGATTTTTAAATGACGCATATGCACCTCAAAATTCTCCGAATAAACGAGTAGATCATCCACGTAGGGTATCACAAACCCTTCTACTTCCAGCATCAATACTAACTGAAGGGCTGTTATAATGCTTCCTACCGAAGTAAATAAGCCGAATGGAATAACCTTAAAAACATAGGTTTGGCCCTCAAAGGAAAACCCTGTGTATTTCTGATGCTCACTTTTTATAGGTACCTGCCAGTATGATGCTGCCAAATCGATGATACTTATATACACTGGTTTGGCGAAAATTTATATATCATTTTCGAGACATTTGGAGGAAGAACATGATTTTTAACCATACGTTTATTTATGTAACTGGCATCTAGACACACTCTAATGGAACCATCTTTTTTTACACCATTACTAAAGGACTCACGTATTCAGTTTGTCTACATTCGACCACCCCCTAGTCAACCATCTCCCTTATTTGCCGTTTCATTTCCTCTCGATAGGCATGAGGTACCGGGTATAGTTTAATATAAAATGAAGTATAGTCGTGTAACTGAATTTCATGTTCATATATTTTAATTAAACCAGGTTGGTTCCAAAATACCTCCTGAAAATCAACTAACAAATTTACCAACAACCCCTTCTCCTGCAACGAACATTTTTCTGCCTTAAAAACAACAGCACTTATCTCTTCCTTTGTATAAAAAATTCGACTCATCCTACGATAAACAGGGTTACCTTCCCTATCAGTAATTTCCTGAATTGTCCAACATATTTTGAGATACTCAAGAGTACAATAAATACATTAGTTTTTCACAGCTTAATCCGAGATAAAGTGTCTTATTTATAGTGATTTTGGCAAATATGAACAATATTCATATTTGTTATGGAGTGTGCAATATGTAAAACTGATGATAGTAAAGGATCGCTTTGGCGTTGTGAGCAGTGCAGTCGTAAATTTTGTTCGGCATGTACAAAGTTATCCGCGTCCGAAGTCAGATGTATGGAATTAAAAAAGCTGCGCGTCCTTTCCTTTTTCTGTGAAGAATGTAGGGAAAAAATTAAAGGAAAAACAGAGCCTAACTCGGAAAAACTTCTAGATAAATTTAAACAGGAGATAATTGTAGAAATCAGGAGTGTCTTTCAAAGTCAAGCTGCAAAATATGATGATTTATTGAATGAAATAGTGAAACTCAAGAATAGTTTCAATCAGCTAAAAAATATACAAAATGATATATGTGAACTTCAGCCCAAGCTCGATGAAGTAGGAAAAATAGTAGAAAATGCTAGCTTAAGTCACTCTAACAAAAAACAAAGTTTTGCAGATGTGGTTAGCAATAAAGTTAGTATCGTTGTCAAACCTAAAAATACAAAACAGACTGTTTCTGAAACTAAAAATGATCTAATGGAGTTCGTAAACCCTGTACAGGAGGATATCACATTTCATAGCTTCAAGAATGTCAGTAATGGAGGGATGGTTATAAACTGTCCAACTAAAAAAGATGCAGAGAAATTTAGGGATCTCATGACCCAAAAATTGCCTGAGAAGTACAACACTAACTGTGTGAATAACATTCAGCCTCGGATAAGAATATCTGGAATATCTGAGAGGCATGATGAACAAACGCTACTAAAATTAATCAAACAACAAAATGGTTATGTATTTCAAGACAATGATGATATTAAACTAATAAGTGTTAAATCTGTAAAAAACAAAAAGGATATATACCAGTGTTTAATACAGGTCAACCAAGTTGCATACAAAAAAATTTTGGAATGTGAGTTTTTGTGTGTAGGATATGACTATTGCAGGGTTTATGATGGTTATGATATCAGGAGATGTTTTAAGTGCTGTGGTTACCATCACCTGGCTGCCAATTGTTCTAAAGAGGTTGTGTGTCCTAGGTGCTCTAAAAACCATGAATTAAAGGAATGTCAGGAGGAGATACTGAAATGCTATAACTGTTCCAAATTTAATATGAAAAGCCTAGAAAGTGTGCCTGTAAATCATGCAGCCTGGGATAAAAATTGCTCGGTGTACAAGCATAAACTAGAAGAGTGTAAAGATCAACTGTTTAAATAGCAGTTACAGCGTGATGATGGGAACCTGTCCAGTTGCAACTTTTATGTAGCACATGTGAATGTTAGGTCCATTGTCCCTTCTTTCGATGATATAAAAGATCTGGTACTACATGAAAAATTTCATATCTTTGCTGTCTCAGAAACATGGCTGTCAGTGGAGTATCCCGATTCGTTGCTAAACATACCAGGTTATCAGATATATCGTTATGACCGATTGACACGTGCTGGTGGTGTGTGCATTTTTGTGGCAAGCAGTCTGAAGTGCTCGGTTGTCAATGTCTCTTGTTTCTGTGATCTTGACTCTGAGATTGATCAATTGTGGATTGAGGTAATGTACAAAAGTGCAAAATTGTTGGTTGGAGTTTTATACAGGCCTCCTTTAGTTAATTATAGAAAATTAAGTATTATCGAAACTATACTGTCTACCTTGTCATATTCTTATGAATATACATTGCTCTTGGGTGATCTAAATATAAATCTGCTGCTTGATAATCATGAAAGTAAATATTTCAATTCAATATTACAAACGTTTAGTCTGTCGCAGATTGTTGAGGATCCCACAAGAGTAACCAGAAATAGTTCCAGTTTAATTGATGTCATATGTGTTGATAAGCGAATTAGTATACTCGACTCAGGAACTTTGGAGATGTATAATTTAACAGACCATAGGTTGGTGTACTCAGTATTAAAATTGGAAGCTCCTAAGCCAGTTGCTAGGGTTCTTACATATAGAGATTTTAAAAACTTTAATAAAGATCTTTTTGAGGCCGACATGTATTTAACTGATTTAGGTATGGGCTTGCAGCATGAATCCCCTGATTCTAGAGTTGACTTTTTTAACAGACAGCTGACTGAGGTTTTCGATAGACATGCCCCACTAAAAACAGTTCAGATTAAAAAGAAATTTAAACCTTACATAACAGATACAATTAAGGATATCATAAAATTAAAAAAGAAGGCATTTAGTAAATACAAACAAACACTATCTCTTGCTCATAAAGATTTTTATTTGGACATTAAAAATTACTTGTCTTTTGCCATTAGAAGTGAAAAGAAAGCGTACATGTCATTTGAATTGGAAAAAGTCAGAAAAGATTCTAAAAGAACCTGGACTAAACTGAACAGCTGGAATGTTCACTCTAAGGGTAATGCTGAGATTCCAACTCACTTAAGAGATGTCAATCAAATCAGCGATCAATTTGCAAGTATATGTCAGTTAGCTGTACCTGTTGATAATGTCACTCAAAGTTACTATGAAAATAATAAGCTCAATTTAATGTTAGAAAATAACGAATTTGTATTTAAGAATATTACTGAATATGATGTATATCAAGCATTTAGGCATATAAAATCGAAATGTAAGGGTATCGATGGGCTGAGTTACGATATGTTGATGTTTAGTTTAGACTTTGTAGTGCCTTTTGTAACTATATTTTACAATGATTGTTTGCAGTCTGGCCAATTTCCAAATATCTGGAAAACTTCAATTATAAAACCCCTTCCTAAGGCTGTACGCATTGAATCGTTGGGTGAATTGAGGCCTATAAGCATTTTGCCAATCTTGGGCAAGATGTTTGAATTTTTGGTTAGTGTAATGATGACTGATTTCGTTACCAATAATAGCATATTACCTACTGTTCAGTCTGGTTTTAGGAGAGATCACAGTACTGCCACAGCCCTCACTTGTGTTACAACTAACATTGCCAGAAATATGGATCAGTCACTGGTTTCATGTTTGGTCTTATTGGATTACAGCAAGGCATTTGACCTTATTAATCACAGTATGCTGCTAGCAAAGTTGCGGTACTGTGGTTTTTCTGACCAGGTTTGCCTCTGGTTTAATAATTACTTAAGATTTAGAAGGCAGATAGTTGAGGTGGATGGAGCAAGATCAAGATCAGTTGATGTAGTATGTGGGGTTCCTCAGGGAAGTATCCTAGGGCCATTGTTATTTAATTTATATACATTTGATTTGCCTAATCAGATTCGATTTTGCTCCACACACCTTTACGCAGATGACACACAGCTATTAGCGGCATTTCCACCTGATCAGTCTAGCTCCGCTGTAAGTGAAATAAACGATGACCTAAACAGACTGTTTGTGTGGTCTACCAACCATGGACTCATACTTAATGCTAAAAAGAGCATGTACCTAGTTATAGCATCAAAAGCCAACATAAATAAATTTCAGATGTACAATTTTACTACAATGCATGTAAACAATATAGAAATACCACGTGTTGACCAGGCGAGAAATCTGGGTGTTACTTTTGATAGCAGTTTGAATTTTGAGGCTCATTGTACTAGAAAACTAACATCTGTATATCTAAAATTGAAAAGCTTATACTCATTTAAATATATTTTACCAGAAAGAATTAAATTAATGCTGATCGAGTCTTTGATTTATCCCCAGTTGGATTACTGTGACATAGTTTATTATAGATTTTTAACCTCAGAATTTCAAAGAAAAGTTCAAATGGCTCAGAACTCGTGTATTCGGTTTGTGTTTTGTGTCAATAAATTTGATCATGTTACTCCAACTTATATCCAAAATGGGCACTTAAAGTTTGAACACAGGGCTAGGCTGCACTTTGCTTTGTTCTTGTATAAGCTTTATCATGAGAAACGCCCAGCTTACCTCTGGCAATTGATTGTCAATAGACAGGAAGTTCATGACAGAAACCTTAGAGCTATAATAAGATATGATATACCTTTCCATTCTACTGCTAAATACAGAGATTGTTTTGCCTTCCTGGCTGCCGAACTGTTGAATTCGGATGTGTATTTTATGTACTTAGACAGAACCAAAGAGACATTTAAAAAAGACTATACTAGACAGTTGTTACAATTAATGATTTAATTTTTTTTTTTTTTTATGTGGCAGGCAACATGGAAGAACGCTTACGCGAATGTTTGCCTTTTGTGTAATGTAGTATATATATATATATTTTTTTTTTATATGTTATATGTTGCACAATAAATATATTTTTCTTTCTTTCTTTCTTCTTCTATATTTTTTTACCCGTCTTCCCAACAAAAGCACATTTCTTTAAAACATTTTCAGCAGTACTAAAATGGAAAGGTATTAATAGTTCCTTCCTCATGTTCCCCTACTGCAATATTATTATGTGTATTGTTTGGAATCTTCGGAAACCAAATGACCTGATTGGGCAGGATTTCCAAATTAGAAACTGCCGTTTGAATCAAAGAAACAACACTCAGTGCATTTGTACTGGTAGCTGATTTGGCAACTTGCGAAAAAAATAAATTGTTTGAAATTTGCTGGAGAATGGGAGCAGCGACATCCACTTCACCAACTTGATTTTGTTTACCTATAGATTCAAGGTTAGAAATTCTTTGTACTAACTTGATTATGTTCTTTTAGTATTTCATCATTTTCACTCATTTCATTAATTTATCGATTTAACAAATCAATCTCCATAAAGTTCTCGTTTTCATGCATGATTTTCTGTATATTTACCTTATTTTCACCATTTTTACGCGGTACATAGCCGTAACAAAATACTCGGAATTTACTAATAAATGTTAAGATTTTGTGAATTGCACAGCTTCCGTGATAGACTTCATCATAATTTGTATAAAAATAAGTCCTACAGGCTTTCTTTATACAGCACTTATACTTTTCTACATTATTATTAACGCAGATATCGCTTGAAATACTCTCCGGATCTGACGCGTCTTCATCCTCAGACGCCACCTTTTTTCTATGTTTATTATTATTTCACGCAAGATGTTTTGAGAAAACTCATTAGACTGTGTGCATAGACCCCTAATATCTTGATTAGAACATTATGATTTTTTGGTTTCGGTTGGAAGTGGGCGTTGAGGTACCGGTTCCAATGATTTCTCTATTTCTAACTTTAATGCAAGTTAGAAATGGGAGTCACAATCTTTCGGTAAATTCCCTAAATTTGCAAATTAGGTAGAAGTTGGCTTTTGTGCAATTTATCATTTTTGTCAGAAGGCAAATATGGTCCTATATAAAAGCTTATAAAATTCTATATAAAAGGTTCTATATACTGGTGACTTTACCACCATACTATCGCCATGGCAGATGTCTATGAAATTTGCAACAGTTTTCAGTGACAAATCATCTTTGCCAGGCATACAATACAACAGCAAACCAATACAATTTATATTCTTCGATATACAATTTTAAAAAGGATTTTCACTAAATAGATATTTACTATACAAGTGGGATAAAAGTGTTATTAACAGACGCATGTTGAAGTTGCACAACAAGTGCATAGCACGAGTTGTGTAACAACACAAGTATGTTAATAACAATGTATCACACATGTATCCTCCAGAATTTTATCTACGATCATTTAAAATTGTATCTGTGTTATAATATGATTTACATTTTTGTAAAAAGATTACCTATTAAATATTTTAAAAACAAATTACCACTGTTACCTGTACTTACTATACCATAGCAACCAAGTCACTAAGTTTTTGTTAGAAAACATTAGCAAATAATGCTATCAAACAATCTGTAATTTGACACAAAGTTTAGAATGAGTTTCATACATTTTCAACATGAGCGATTCAGATCTTCCATCTGACATTGAAGAAGTGGCATAATTTCCAGTCTTCTGACAGAAAAATCAAGGGAAAAATATGAGTTGACCTACTCCCAGTATCAGAAATGGTGTGATGAAAAGAACAAAAAAACTATCTCCAATGAGATCTATCCAAAATTCAAAAACCTCTCTTTGGGCAAACTAATCAATGTTGGATATTAATAAATACTCACATTTAATTGTGTTTTTTTAAAAAGAAAGTTGGAAAGATATAGACCTACAAAACCAAAGATATTAACGAAAAATGATATTGGTGGGTTAGCAGGAACATGTACTAGAGAAGAGCTGACAAACTTACTTTTGGAAAATGTCAAAGATAAAGGTGCATGTTTTGGATTTGTAATACCATTCTCGAAGACAAAAATAGCTTGAGAGTTTATTGTAACATCTGGAAACATTGAAGATATGGTAGAAATTGTCTGAAATTACATCAAGTTACGCCCTAAATATGTTGATCATTGTGGTTTCTTCATGTGCTATAAGAATGTTAAATGTACAAAGCAGCCAGTGACAATAAACACTTTTGGAGGTATGCCTAAGACTATTGCTTTGTATTAAAATTATCCAATCCAAAACAATATACCGGCCACTGCTTTAGAAGGTCTTCTACATCACTATTAGTGAACACCGGAGTGGATATTTTTAGTGTAAAGAGGCACAGGGGATGGCAGTCAAATACAGTTGTAGAAAGATACATTGTGGATTCCGAAGAAAACAAAATGAAGATTGCTTTGAGTATACTCGGAAATAAAGGAAATGAAGCAACTAGTATCCAAAAAATTAACATATTTAATGTAAGTTCATCACCTGATAGCACACTAACAATAATAATAAGAATAATAAATAAAGAAAAAGGGCTATTCAAGGAAATATTATCCTTGAAATTCTAGATTTTAACAGAAGTAACACATTAAACGTCAACTAAGAAGGTACCAAACAGATCCTCCACCTAATATTACTGCTGTCAGTACCCCATAAGGTATCGATATATATATATTATATATATATATATATATATATATATATATATATATATATATATATATATTTAAGAATAAAAATACAAATTAAAAGAAATGTGTAAACTATAGGACATACAATTCATTACATTATACAAATAAATAAATCACAGAAAACTAAAAGAACTTAAACTGCAAAAGTGTATTTCAAACATAATCCTTAATTTTATATTTATAATATGTTGGGCTTAAGCTTTTTATATAGTCCTGGATTAAATTGTACACATTACCTGACTAATACAAAAAGCAATTTTTATAGAACTGTCTTATGTCTAGGCACTGTTTTTCACAGTAACTTGGTGGGTTTTACCTCACTTCACAATCATTTCCGAGAGATGAGTGGGTTCTCCAAACTTTATTACTTTATACACCAGACAAAGCCATGTGTACGAAGCATAGTTGACCCATATTTTGACAGTAAACTATTTTATAAGCTAGCTGAGTTAGGTAGGGTACTAAACATGTTAAAATTGACATGTGTAAATGAAACACATACTTAAAAGAACACTTTTCTACAGAAAATGGTTTCACATTACCAGAATTTTAATATTTTTTTATTCTTCAACAGTTTCAATATATATATAAAAAGATATGCATCATATAATTCATAAAAATAATCCACTGCATTTTGGCTTACGTATTGTACATCTATTCTCAGGATATAGGTAATATTAATAAGTATAAGTAAAGTTAATAAAGGCAATGGTTCTGTTGATATTTGCCACATTCGCTCCATACTTTATCTACACCTGCAGTTAATTGACCAACTGAGAGATAAAATTTGTGAGGCTATCGGTGTATGACAAGTTAGGTATGTACCATATTATATTTGAATGTCTACTTATATGTTCAAATACATTTTTGATTACTACAAAAGTAATCCCATAAACGATTTAAAAACATTTTTAACTATCCATAACAGTTGATGACAGATCAGATTCCAGGCATCCTAAATACCCCACTTCAAAACTGCCAAGACTCAAATAAAACTAATATAGGTACTTATATAAATGTTAAATTGAAATGTACTGCAAAGCTGGTCAATTGTTAAAACAATATTTACTTTATATAAAATTGAAATATATTTTCAACGATTTCATTATGAAGATGCCTCAAGTTATGATGCAATTCATGAAGTAATTGTTAGCATATAAATACATACCAGGTTCAATGGTCAAAAATGACCTAACATATCCCAAAGCTTTTGAATATTCTTTGAGTCTTGCATTACCAATAGCTAAATAATACAAATAGTCTCTTTGTCCTTCCTCATTTGTTCTGTAGAGTTCCTCCAGGAGAACTATACCTTTCTGTATGTCTGCAGGATATTTGCTTCGAACCAAACACCAAGCATATTCAAATTGCGCTTTCGGCGTAACATCGTTTTTATACAATTGCTCGTGGTAGATCTTCTCGAATTTCTACAAATATTATCATATATTACCCTAATTTCTGAGAAATAAACCGAAATATAAGGCTGAAAATTGGTTAGAAAATGAGTATTGGAATCTATAGAACTATTTCCCGTAAAGAAAAATTGATAATTAAATTGCAAATTTAAGCAATACCTTTAAATCTTCGGGTAGAACGGTTTCTGATAAAATATCAGCCATTTTTATAATATTTGTAGGAATATCACTAAACTTTTTGTAATAATACACGTCAAAACAATTACTAATTTTTTGTTGCTTTTCCCATAAATGTGTACTTGCGCCATCTGACGTAACACAATTACATCTATGTGCACTGACCAAAAAGACGAAGGATCCCTTATTTCTCCCTTTCATTGTAATATATTTTAAATTAAAAAAAAAGCAAAGCAGCAATCCTATGACGTCACTAAATGTGCAGGTCTGATTTGGATTTTTACTGTTTCTGCTTGATTTTGAACTTCTCTCTGAGTCAGTTATTTCATCTTTTTATTTAAAGAGCACCTAATTAATAATTTATTTTAAAAAAATCAATTTATCCATTATTACTAATAACGTTGTTTGAACCTCTTCAAACACCGCTAGTACTGATGTATACATTTAATTATTATACTTTTTACATTAAGAACAAAAAACCTAACTTGGTCTAACCGAAAATGCAGTTCCGTAATTAAAATACTACTGCATAAAAATGTATGTGTTTTGATAAAGAAATTAAGAAAGTGACTGTCAATTGTGTAACCAATGAGTAGCCGCGTCACAAATTACTCCTACCAGATGAAAATCTTTTCGATACAGCGCGGGATTCATTTTTAACGTTTTTTCAGTTGAAAATTGAAATTTGAATATATGGCGAATATTAATCCTTTCCTATCTGGTAGATATGATCTGTGAACGCATCTTATTCCAGAAAAGGTAATAAATGTTGTTTTTATTCTAACATTTACATGAATCATTGAAGCTTATGCTAGCCGCACCACATGTAGGCCCAGTAATTTCTTTAGTTGATGTCCAACGGCATATTTTAAAGTCTGGATGTTAGCCATAGAGAAATACATAATTTGGATTTCGACTAATCATGTTCATAAACAGTATGTAAAAAGGATAGTAGGCACCATATTGTCTTGAATTTTTCCTTTATTGGAATTTTTTACTGATATTCCTATGAGTTATGTAAAGATCAATGTTCTTAATATGTAATTACTGCATTTGTGAATAATTTGGTAATTATGTCGTATTAACTGCATTGTCAACATAATTTAGTGCATTTTGTTTTGCTTGTACACAATATCAATTATGTCTCTCTGTTTCCTAAATTTCACCCGTTTTTTCCTTTATATTTTCTTTTTCTTTCAGTTTGTCGATTTTTTCTGTATTTTCCCTATGCAGGTGTGTAGCTCTCGCATCTCATTTTGCGGTGTGATGTTGCTTTGAAAATATTTTTGCAATTTAAATATTCATTTAAGTTAAAAATGATTTGTTATAAAAATGGAAAAATGTTTTATCAGAGACCGCACACAAAATAAAGAAATTCCCTAAAATTCCGTCTTCTAACACGGCATTTTAGGAAGATTCCCTAAAATTTCGACTTCTAACAAAGAATTTTAGGAAAGCCACTAAAATTCTAACTTTAAGCACGTAATTTTAGGGAAATCCCTAAAATTCCGACCTCCAACAAGGAATTTTAGGTCTGACTTTTCGCTTCTAGCTAGCCACCAAAGTGTTTGTGTAGTGTAACTACAATTTCCTAGTATTAGGTATAAAAACGGAAGTAACAAAATGTTCTTACATTAAATAAAAAAAAAATTGATATACGCGGTAGTTGTATAGCAACGTTACAATTAGATAAAGATAAGCCAAGAAAATGTCCTTTGTTTCATTTCGGCTTCTTTTTTTGGTTGTCGGGATATGTTACAATTTTTATAGTTCATATTCAATTCATTCGGACTAATAAAAATGGAATCGACACCAAGTCCTTTTAAAATAGCGTAACGAATCCAAATCACGGATCCTCAATTAAAAAATGATTCGAATCACGTCTGCGGTTCCTAACAAATGATTCGAATCCGGGTTCGAATCCAAAAAGATTCGAATCCTGCCCAGCTCTGGTTGGAAGTAGGAATTTTAGAGATTTCCCTAAAACTATGCGTTTAAAGATGGAATTTTAGTGATTTTCCCTAAAATTCCATCTTTGGAAGTTTTAGGGATTTCCCTAAAATTACGTGCTTAAAGTTAGAATTTTAGTGATTTTCCTAAAATTCTTTGTTAAAAGTTGAAATTTTAGGGAATTTCCCTAAAATTCCGTGTTAGAAGACGGAATTTTAGAGATTTTCTTTATTTTATGTATGTTAGGTGTCCCTTCTACGCCCTCGTAACAAACACCAAACAGTCTTAAAAGTCTTTTTATTCAAAATATTTCAACTGACTCAGAAGTAAGTTCAAAAATATTTAGAAAAGACTAAAAATACGACTTTTATGTAAACTATAACAACAGCACCCGTCGAGACGTCAGAACGACTGCGATGCCCAACTAAGAAAAGAAAGTAAACGATCCTTCTTGTATTTAATCCTTGTGGGTCCCTCTAACAAAATTTACTCACACTTGTTTTCTAGAGGTGTAAAAACTACCTGTCGTTAAATAATCAGTTATTCCGCCAGAATTTTTATTACGGAAATTCTTGTTTTAATCTAGATCCGGAATTTTGTAGGTGTAATTTCTTTACAGCAAGCATAACCAATCCTAATCTAGCCTAATCCGTATTTTCATTAATTATTAATTATAAGTTTTGCAAAAAAACATCTAAAAAAGTTATCGTCCGCCAACGCAAGACCTTTATACTGTATCTGAAATCTTTAATTAAAGATGTATCACTAAATCTTTATCTTCAACGTATTTTGTCTATACTTACACAAAGTAAACATATATTTAAGCAGCGCTACATTCACGGAATAACTGATGATTTAAACACTTGTAAATATTCTACCGATATTATAGTGTTTTTTGCGAATTAATTTTGTGGTAGAGCTCTCATCGGTAGCTTATTATTACTTCACCGTTAGAGGTCGCCACCCTGACCACTTGTCCAAGCTTCATAGAGTATAACAGGTACGTTGTCCGTACATGCACTGACAATCACGGCAGACATAACAAATTTATTTGCGCTTACAATTCTCCGTTAATTCGTCAATGCCTCCGTTACAAAATTCAGCATCTCAAGGCATTTCCGTAAGTATTTTGAGCATTAAGCTTTACTATAACAGTGGCGGATTTAGAGAGGCGGGCGAAAGGGGCATTGCCCCCCCAGATTCCTGAGCATTATAATGTTGTGTATAAAACAAGCACTTCCTTAGTTGAAAATCGTAATTCGACCCCCTCCCTGAGCGGGATCTATAGGTCCACGCTGTTTTTCATACGTTTAAACACCTTAATAAATTTCGACTACTAAAAAAAAAAGGTCAGGTGCCCATTTTACTAAATACATAATAAATTTTCGCCCCCCCGACATCATCCTAAATCCGCTCCTGGACTATAAAATAAAGTTCTCAAAATATAGTACTGATGCTCTGCTATGCTATATACGCATTTTATAAAACAATATTCATTGTGCCGTCTCCAGCTTGATTAACCAAAATGTTGTGATAAGGTTGATCAGAACTACTTGTATTAGAAATAAAGGTAAATTGACTATCTTCTTAAAAAAAAAAACTAAAAAGTTAAAAATATTGCCTACTTTATTTCATTTTGAAAATCTGACTATGTAAATCGGATCCAAAACCTAATCACTAGGTACATCACGAGAAAGGTGCATGCCTAATTCTTTTTTAAATATGCCAAAAAATTAGGGTTACCAACTTACACCCTTAGAGAAAAAAGCACAAATTAAGGCCGTATTCGGTTTCCAATCTTGGTTTCGGTTTCCTGTTACGTATTCTGTACGGTTATCTGAAAAGTCGTTTATTACGGAACACGGATCCTGAAAATAACTGAACTATCAATTATTTGATAGGTGTTTCGTTTTTAAAGGATTTTCCGGGAACCACTGTCAGGCTTCTGTCAATTGGACTGGGTAATCAGGTTTGAAAACGGAATACGGCCTAAGTTTCCCGCCTGTAGAATAGCTTCGGTTATAATTTCACGGCTCATTCATTTCATTATAACATGTTTTATCTTCTGCTGAAATTTTACTCAAATCAATCAATTTTAATTAAAGTGGCTCCGTCCCTCATTGACAGTAGCGTATTTAGGCAAATACCCCCTCCCTCTCAGTGCTCTTAACCCAAGCAAAATGTTTGAAAGTAAAAATTATTTTATAAGGTACTACCACAATTACCTAAGGGTGAACCTTTTTTTGTCATTGCCGCTGATTTTCAATTTTCATGAAGGTATTAATACTTATCTCGTGTTAACAAAGAAAAAGCAATGATCTTTTTTTGGCTCTCAAATGTAGATGCTTGCCCCTCCCCCCACCCAGGAAAGCATTATACAAATACGCCACTGCCCTTTGAGGGGGACGCCTCCATTAAAAAATGTCCTCCAAAGGGTTTCCTATAATTTTACGGCGCATTCATTCCATTATAACATGTTCTTTCTTCTGCTGAAATTTTACTGAAACCAATCACTTTTAATTAAAGTGACTATATGTCCACCATTGAGGGGGACAGTCCCTCATATTCAACATGTGTGCCAAAGTGTTGACTCTGTTTTTTAATTAAAACCAAAGATTACAAAAAATATTACGCAAATACAAAAGGCATGCCTTTTTGTCGTTTTTAGACACCCATTTGTTACCTTATTACAAAAATACAATAATAGTTCGTAAAAACTTTAAGACCGATGCCAAAAGAGCTCTAAATTCGCTATAGCCTATGCTATATCAATTCATATTTTAAAAACAACTAAATAAACTTTGTTTTCCGATCGAAGATTCCGATACTGAAAACCTTAATTGCAGGAATTATTTTTTTATTGATTTGTCTAAAAATTTTCAAATTTGTTATGTGGGTCTCATATTACCTACTTATAATGTAATGTAATGTAAGTATTGTAATCGTGAAAAATTCACCCTCCGAAATTTTTTCAGATCTTTACGTTTCAGAGTCCAAAAAAAATGTTTTCTCAATTCCGTCGATCTGTCTGTCAGTCTATCTGTTCGCGGCATAGCTAAAAACTACTTACCCGATTTATTTCAAATTTTGGTAAAAAGTTAAGGGTCATATAGGGATGACCTGGTAAAAATTTGGAAAAAATCCAATATGGCAAAATAAAATGGCGGCCTAGTGAAATGTTAAAAAAACTACTTATCTAATTTATCTCAAATTTGACACAAAATTTAATTTTATTTAAACGTACATGCTTCTCAAAGAAACGAGAAAGCGTATCACACTGTAGCAAACTCTTCTGCACCATAGTCGTTGAACAAAATATATTTTAAGAAAATTACATTATTTTGTACTTTTTAATGCGTTACTGACAAAAGCGTGTTTCTCTAGATATTTTATACTATAATTTTTTATCGAACCGAGGACATATCGTTTTATTTATTGGCATTCAGTCTTGCTCGCATTGATAGCATAAAGCATGTTTGTCATGTTAGCATGAAAACTGTTATTTTTCATCTAATCTTAGAGCAATAAACTGGGTCATGGCTTGCAACAAAGAAAATCTTTTACGATAAACGATCTGCATAAAAATCAGAGGTTATGTAGCTTACCCTTGAATCACCCTCTTACTTATTTTTGTATATTACAAAAAATATAAATGATCAGAAAGATTGAATTTGCTGACCACAAAAACTATGAAAATCAGAAACATAATATTCCATTTTTGTGATGTGATGTGATTATAATAGAATATAATATGCTCTAAAACCCTTTCTACATGATACTAAAATACAAATTCAGCGATATAACTGATCTTATAATGATGTTAAATTTTAACCTTGACCTTATTCTTTCAAAAATCTATTAAAACTTAAACCACTCTGTACGTGTAAAACTAATATGCATAAATCAAAATACAGGAGTTCTAACCACACTACACCACAACTTGTTACGTTCTGGATGCTGTTTCGTTAACCAAGTTAGTATCATTAGCAGATGATATAAACTAAAGTAACTTATCTTAACCCGACTGCACCGTTGTCAAGTAAGCAATAGAGGGGACTATAGGGAATAGACCCTCTGTCTTTATTTAGTGCTTTCTTACCACATTTAACTATTTCTATACTCTCAAATGCATCCAATAATCTATTATTAGATACATTTTTATTTAACTTAAGATTATTTATACCTGTTTGGTGGTTGTTTTCCGAAGCATGTTGGCCAACGCATGACTTTTCTGATCTTGATCTATCTTCCACCACAGGTTCCAGTGTTAGGACTTACTATGCATACACAAATTTTTCAATATAAATATATTATCCTTGGTTAAACATTATTCACAAAATATTTTAATAAGGCCCTGCTCAGATTAAATAAAAATATTTCGAGTACATCTCTGAGTTCTCCGCCCAGCTAATGGGGTTCGATTAAACACGTTTATGAATAAAAATTCCAGGAGTGCGGTATCTGATTGGTTATTAATCAGTGCCAGCCCGATGAATGAGGGGAAATTAAAACGTGCTCTTTTAGGCTCGAAATGGTAAAATCAAAATTCAATATTTCTATAATTCTATAAGTTCTTAATTAAAATAGATGTTTTATATACAAGTTTCTTTATAAAGCTTCTAGAGTATCATGCCGTTTTCAATGTAAGTATACGGGGTCAAGTCAAAAAGTTATCGGACTTAACGTTTTGTTTTTAATGGGACATCCTGTGTATTTTAGTCTAAAAAGATAGCGTCACAAATTATCTCTTAACACATGTAACACATCATAGTTATTATTGGTTTCCTAGGCGTTCTATTAAAAGTCTTTTACTTTAAACCATAGCAGCCTATGGAAGAAAAGAAGTTTAAATTAAGTTTCATTTCAGGTTTATATATCTGAAATGTCATGTAGCATACTTTATTTTACCTTTATTTAAAATAACAATTCTATTTTTGGTCAAATAGTGCACTTACAGCAGACAGCGATTTATTTTCTGAAAAAAAGCTTAAATTATGACAACGAACGTTTGAAAATATTAAATAAAGTAAAAAGAACTGACAAATGTTAACGAAAATAGTTCGCACAAGAAAAAAAAAACTGGAAACAACCAAATATAAGAATTAAGGGACAAAATTCAACAATTCAACGCCAATATTTGAAAGCTCCTCCGTTTTTTACACTTTTATTTTACTATTACAAGTTTTTTTTCAAAAGGCACATGACACCTATACTTGTTCGATTCGGTGCGTCCAACTATTAAGGAAATACATGATAAAAGTATAGAAAATGTGGCACCCTGTACGATTACCAGTTTGCCAATGTTTGAAAGCTCCTCCATTTTTTACAATTTTATTTTACCGTCTCAACTTTGTCTCCAAAGGGCACATGACACCTATACTTGTTCGATTCGATTCTTTCAACGATTAACACGATAAAAGTATAGAAAATGTACACACACGAGTTTAATTAATCTGCATATTCTTAAAAAATGCGAAAACATCTTCTGATTATTTATTTACTACGTGTTGTAACGTTGCATTCAAAATAAGCATGAGGTAAATTTTAATACGTTTTTTAGGGTGTATGATTTTGAAAGAAAACGAGAAAATATGTATATATAAATCTACTTTTTTAAGGAAATAAAGTATAGGTACAAAAGTAAAATTTCAGAATCCGTCCTACATTTTTAAATTGCTCGTTTGTGTGTTCTGCAATAATTATGTTTTGATTTTCTGTAATATAATAAAAAATATATTATATCAGTCTTCATACATTAAATAAAGAAACTAGTGCAAAGCTAATGAAATTCTTTTTCATTATTAAAAAAGTAAATGAATTACTAAACAAACTGCATTAATGCGATGTAGCGGCCATCAACGTGGACACTATTGTCCAAAGTAGAAGCCAGGCTAGATGTCGTGCAATGCAAACTGTTATGATCATACCTTTATGATATGCGTTAGGCAAATACAACTGTAGTATCTAGTTTTATTTATTTTTCTTAAATTTCGATATCAAAAAGATCTAGTTTTATTTATTTTTATTTGAACAAATAAACAGCTAAAATGGCCCCTGCGGGGCCCTGATTTAATAGAGGCCCTAGGCTTCAGCCTATTCAGCGCAATGGGAGAACCGGGCCTGCTCTAAATGCAGTTTTAAAACTTTAGTGAATAACACTTTCGAAAATTACTTTCCAGACTGTAGCTCACAAAACTTCCCAAAATAGAAATATTTCTTTAATTGGGCTGGCTACTGGCTACTGGCCTACAATTTATAGTTTTCCATCCCACTATGGTGGCGCCACTTCTAAAGTTCTCTTTTATTCCTTGCTTGAATTGCCGTTAGTTTAACTTAAACAGACATTGTCATTGTGGCCCTGCCTTGCTTGTTTTTTTTTATTTGAAGTTTGACATTTACAGAGTAGGGATGGTCAATAGATCAGTGACATGTCGAATAACAATAGGCAAATTAAAAAATATCGGTAGGTACGTGAGAACATCGGCAGATACCCGGGAATATCGATATGTTGCTACAAGCAAATTATGCGCTATAAGAAAATGAGGGCCTTTTTTTGTACACCTATCGATAGGTAGATAACTATGGACATATCGATAAATAAAATATGTTGATAGGTGATGTGATATTGGCTATCGCCGTAAAATCTAATATCGCCCATCCCTATTCCAGTGTGCTATAAGCTATTGTAGTGTTGTAGTGTGCAGTGTTGCCAAGTTATTATAATTGTAACAGATCTGTTACCTTTTGAAGAGATTTAATACTTTTTTACCTTTTGATGAAATCTATTACTTTTTTACTCAAGGCTCGAAATAAAAAAAATTACTAAAACCTTAATGAGCAAAAAAAATTATTTATGTAGGAGAATGGCTAAATGACCAAATCACCGTATACGAAATAAACGCAAGCCTTTTTTTTTGCTTGTTAAAGCTCAGTGTTCAACTAAAATAATATTCGAAAAGAATTTGTTACCTTTTTTCAAAATCTATTACCTTTTCGAATCTATTTATTACCGTTTATCAAAATATTCTGGCAACACTGGTAGTGTGCGTTCTTTAAAAGCCTAAATATAAGCTTCTATATAATAATATACTAATATAGTGCTGTTTAATGATGCCTCTAATCTCTAATGTTTTTTTCCAAATCCAAATGATCACGGTAATACCTAAAATGTAGAACAATGGCTTAAAAAAATAACAATCCTATACTTTTTAATATCAGTTTTGGTGATATTTATAAAAAAATCGAGTTTGTGTCAGACATTTCCCTGAGGACCAGATTATCCAAGGATATGGGCTCGGATATAGAACATGTATGTTTACTTAATTTTTCATTACCTCAATTTCGTCATATATATATGAAAATTTCACACCTGTACTTTATAGCCAGTCAGATGCCTTTATTTTTCAACGTTACCATAGCAACGGGTCAGATTTCCCGAATTGCCTCCAGGTTAAGCTGGAGGTGATTACACTGGAAATCTTTTTGACATATGTCATGTGATAAGACGGAAAATTTACATTATTGCATCATTGTATAGATATTTTATTCCAAAGTTTGGGCTTTCAATAATAAAACAACTTTATATGGTCGATAACATATATTGCATATTTACTTTAGATAAACAACGAATTATTCTAATCTAGCAGTTAAGGCTTCAAAATATTTCTTAAATAGAAATAGTTCTTGCTTTCTTAATGGGGAGTAAGGAGGTGCTTCAGGTGTATAGGGTTGTCATATATTTTTTAAGAAAATAACGGACGGACGGCCCTGATCAATATTTGACAAAAAAAAGCTTTGGACGTTAGGCGCGGTGCGGAGCACCGGGTAATTTTTGGTTGTAAATAAAACAAAACAAATTATTAAAAATAAATAATATATTTATTTTATGATCAGTAAACAAAGACATAAAAAAAAAGAAACAAACGCAACGAGAAATACATAAACACAAATTAAACTCTTTTTCAGTAAACAAATAGAATTAAGTAACCATAGAAAACAAAACCCAAAGTTAATTAATCATACCTAAATAATATTTCGAGATCAGATCAGAGAGCAGATGTTTCACCGGCTTTTACTTCTTTTTTAAATCACTGATATTTTTCAGATGATATGACTTTTTTTAAAAAGTCTTTCTGAGTTTTTATTTTATTGTAAAAGGATAGACAGTCCAAATCTGAGTTAACTTTTATCTGAATCAAGGATTTTACCGTTGAAACATCAAGCCTCTCTCTCCAAATATTATTCATTAAAGAAAAAATCCTTTCCACCGCAGCCGATGTTCCAGGCAGGCATAATGTAAATTCAACCATCTTTTTTATGTTTAATAAGCTATTAACTTCTGTCCTATCAAAAATGGCTTTCCATTCCTCTGCAGGGATAATTAATTTATCCAAATCTTGTTTTATGTTTTTTAAAATGTTGTTTACTTGAGTAACTTCATCAAATAAATCATCAATACTAATAAGTATATTGCTAGTAAATTGACTATTAATTATTCCTGCAGTAGTGTTTATAGAAGACCATTCAAGTTCTCTCTATAATAGTGTGAATTCAAAATTTTTTATTTCGTGAAAATTGTGCTCCCATAAACTCAGATATGTCAAACAGTTTTGGTAAAAATTATCAATAACAAGAAGCAGTGTTTGGGAATCGAGATCTTTATTTTTGTTTAAAAATTGCTGAGCCAAGAATGGTACAAATCTTTGTTTTTGCCTTTCCTCTAGTTTTGCTACCAAATCCTGATACCATGCATACATTTTGACTGCAGTGGGTTGTTCTGCTTCCATTTTTAATACTGTATGATTAAAGAGCTCCAGTATACCATGAATAAAACAAAAAAAAATTCATTTGTAGGATCTTCAAAGAAATTTTTTAAAATATTAGGGCAATTTTCTTCGGATAAAAAAAAATACTTAAGACCATCAAATATTTGTAGAATTCTGTGAATTGCAGGAAGTAAACTTAAAAATCTAGTAGAGGAATGACTAAGGACTTTTTTATATTCTACTTCAGCAAATTCACAAAATTCTTTTAATCTTTCTATTCTTACTGTATAAATTGAAAAGTATTTAAATATTTTTACAACAATAAATTCAATATCTAAAAGAGGAAGTTTATTTACAGCGTTTTGTATGCAGTTATGCACATTATGTGCTGCACATCCAATTCCTATCAATTTATGACCTAACTTATTTTGTAATTTAGTAAAAACATGTCCTGTGCCTTTCCTTTTAGCACCCCCAAAATTCGTGTTCGTGTTGTCAGCACAAAAATAAATTACTTTTTTAGTTAATTTATGTTTTTTTAATGTTTTAAAAACATAGTCAGTTAAAATATCTTACGATTCGCCTGGCAAATCAAGAAATTCTAATAATTTCGTATACACTTTATTTTCAAACATATACCTTACCATAATTGGAACTAATTTATTTATCCAGTCTATTTGAAGCGTCAGTAGTTACGGTAATAAAGTTTGCAAGTTGCATGTTTCCCAATAATTCATTAAAAATATCTGGAGCAATAACACCAACTATAATTGCTTCAGTTTTAGTTTTGGCGCTACAAAATTTTGAATCATACAAATTATTAATTAGCTTTGAGGTACAGGTAGATGAATTAAAACTTAAATCATGCTGAGCACTATGATAAGCGAAAGCTGCTTCTTTTGCTGCACAAATTAAATCATTATCTGTAGGTTCCACTTTTTTGAAAAATGAAGTTACAACTTTGCTTATATTTGTCGCATTAGAAATTGTCTTGTGTTTCTTAGTGATACTATGCTGAATTATGTCACGTCGACTACCTTGAGCAATTCAGTGTTACATATTGTACATTTGGCCATGTTTTCAAATTTGCCTTTTTTAATAAAGGAAAAGTCTTTTTCTAAATCCGCAGAATATTTGCATTTGCGTTTCCCCATTGTTAAATATTAAAGCTAAAAAAAATAATATGCTTTAGCTTTACTATAATAAAATATCAAACAAAAACCCATGCTAACTAATAACTATACATATTAGAAAGTTAAAATAAATTTAACTAGGTTCATTTTAGCATTAAAAAAAAACAGTCCTTACCTGAATATGTTTATTTCTAACTGCAAAATTCGAGTCTAACTGATTTAGGAACTGCACATAACATTACACTTTGTCTGCAAATATTGATCTAACCTTTCTTTATTTATATATTAAAACAAATGATTTAAAATGACTTATATAAGGGAATCCCATCTATCCCAGTGTCGAAAACCTTATACCTTACCTTACTACACATAGATGACGCCATGCACTTGAAAAAATAATATAATATTTAGGACCGTGTTTAGAACCGTATTTTGCTGTGGTATTTTTTTATTTATTTTTTAAGTTGTAAAAGGTTATAAAAATAACGGACAAAGGACTAAAACGGGCCGGACAAACGGACTGTTTAAAAACAACGGACTGTCCGTTATAAAAATGGACGTATGGCAACCCTAGGTGTATACAACTTATCACATTCCCATAAATGTTTATGTTTCAGGAAGTAGATACTATTTTGTTCTGCTTACTTCAGGATAATCGGTCCAAGAAAGAATTCTTGATAAACTATTTTCTTGGCATCCGCAAAGAGACTTTTTTGGAAAGAGTAGACAGCGGCCTTTTCTACTACTTTTATTAGGCAAGGCAATGTTCTGTGATTTATTTTAATATCGTTAATCTTCTTACAAAACTTAATAAAGTGTAACTCTTTAAATTACCCATTTTAAAAAAATCTTCTCATATAGGTTGCGCGGTGTAAATGTCACTGTCATTCTTAATTTACTAGTTACATTCATTTGTCGTAGCCCTGACAATCTCTGTTTTACCATTAATTTGACAATTTAAATATTGTACATAGTACCTACATAATGTACTCTCAGGATACATTTCATGCAGTTCCGTCAAGTTTAGCGATATTAATTAAATAAGGCAAAATTTCAACTTTAAAATGTCCTGAATCTGATAAAGTGTACTTCTCGTTAGTAAACTTTACGAAAATTCGTTTTTTTCTAGGTAACAAAAACTCCTACATGACCGTAAGTAGGTGGTAGTTAAATAAATTGGCAAGTTTTACCTAATTAAATTTAATTCCTTGAATTTTAGTAAATTAAGCTTAGATAAAAATAAAATTTTAGTATGTTTTAAAGATAGTGCAAAATAATTTACTTTACTAAAGTTTTAGGAAAAGTTTAATTTTAGACCTAAAAAAAATGTTTTTTATAAGTACCAAAATCATACTATATAATATACGGATAACTAGGCCACCGTAAACTAAATCATCAAGGGGTCTGTCATCCTGTCTTTTCATGATTCACAGCCTACTAAAGAATAATTAAACTAAACAAAAATCGTCTTCGACTCGGGAAAATTTTCAAAAGATTCGTCCACTCGCAAAATAATTTCCGACAACAATTCAATCACTAGGGAGATTACTAGTGAAAATATTTTTATTACATAAATAAATTTCCTGGAGCATTCTTCACTTTTATGAATGCAGTGTCTCTTCCTTTTTATATGTCGTTGGTCCCTTCTAAACATACTTGTCGCCAAAACTTCTATTTTGAGATGTTTTGTGCTGTAGCTTCTTATGGTATTGGCCTACCGAATTCTGATCCGATTTAATAGGTACATCCCGATTTTTGACCATTTTTGATTTTATTAGGAAGCTCACCTCACATTTAGTACATGTAAGCAAAAAAAAAGCGTGGATGCGTCACCATTTTTCACAAAATAATACAAATTTTACTTAAAATTCCATTACATTTTATGCGTTTAATTGTTGTTGTAGGTTAATATATGTGTATCTTGAAAGATTTGTTTATTTTTAATATATTTATTAGATTAGATTTTTTTTGAGATTACAAATAATAATAATAATTCTATAATATCAAATTTTGTTTTGTATCTTAAAAGTCATTCATTTTTGCGCTGTTGCCATAGTAAATTTTGATGTGTGCGCAATCTTCATATAGATGGGTTGGTGAAAGTCGGAGTGGAAAGAAATTAGGTGGATTGGTACCGGCTTAGCATCATCTAGTCAGTTTCATATTAAGTAGGCAACCAGATTTACACATATTTTGTGCAAAGGGAACTTGTTAATTTATTTGGTTTTATTTTGGTTAATAATTTTAGTATTTTTGACTTATAAATAATTAACAAAAATGCCGATTAGGTTAGGTTAGGATCCAGTGACGGCTCGTGCTCTAAAATTTAGAATCGACCGAGCCTCAAGGCAAATCAAAAGTGGTTTTACTGTGAAGGGGTAATGAGGTAATTACCCTCCCCCTTCCCCTGCCCAGACCGGTCAAACATCATGTGTAATTTACATATTTTTACGTAGAAAGTTATCATCTCGTTCATTCGTACATCTCTTCCTACCACAGTGCGTTCTTCTGCTGTACTCTCCATGCTGATTAAACCGATTTACAGCCCTTTGTACTTTACTTCTTGTGACATTTAAAACTCTTGCCACGTAAAACTATGATCGTCCACCTTGGATTAAAGCAATTGCTTTGGCAGCATCAGTCGGAGACATATCCATTTTAAAAATTAAGAAGTAGCCTTACGAAAAAACAAACACTTATTTAAAAAAAATAATTTGATTACTTTTGAAAGTCATAAATGACAGGTATGGCGTTATTTGACGAAACTGTCACAGCCACCTTGATTTATAGCTTAGTTCACCTTAGTTGTTCGCACAAAATATTAAGAAAATTAAGAAACTTATTGTAAAAAACGTCTTTTCTGTTTAGTCCTGTATATTATATACGTTGATCTATTTTTTCTCAATTAGTTCATCTAAAATATTCTTCAAAATTCATTAAAATCCTGCATTAAATAAAAAAGTTATTTGCAATTAAAATTCGTCAAAATTTGCGTGGATCGATTATTTTGCCTGTGAGTGTATAAACAACGTAATTAATAAATTTGCTGCAGACAAAAAAATTGGACGTTATTCTATAACTATTTATTAGAGGCTGTTTTTTTCATTTATGCCACAAATTTGATAAAAAATATAGGTATTTATGTTGTTCTCATACTATTTATAATAAAATATATTAACAAACTTTTTTTTTAAATTAACCCCCCCCAGAAAGGTTTTCTAAAATCGTCCTTGAAATATGCGCGTACCTTAAAATGACGTGATTGACGAAATGGTTTAGTGTCCTCTGATTTATACCGGGTTAGGTTAGCACCAGGTTTGTTAATAAAACTATCGTTAAACAAAATATAGTTTTGTTCAAATTCAGGAATACCACTTGCTGTATATTTGAAGGAAATGAGGTAAGTTTGGCAACACTGTATAACAATTTGTTTCTGCATTTTGTCAAAAACTTCATAATTGACAGTACTAGCATTGAAAAGTAGTGAATTTTTTGATGTTTGTTACGAGGTTTATTCCTTAAGCATTTATAGAAAGTTTTGTGATTTTTTTAAATAAAAAAAATACTTCATCCACGCTTTTTTTTTGCTAAAATATGGTAAATTTAAGGTAAGCTTCCTAACAAAATCAAAAAAGGTAAATAATCGAGATGTATTAAATCGCACCAGACTCCCGCAAGTTGCCTATTCATCGAGCTGTTCATCTCTTTTATAAGCTTTTGCCAGCTAGAACTACCAAGTTTTAGATATTGTTTTTCTGTTAAATTAAATAGTTTTAATATTTTTGTTCTGTATCTGCTGCCCAAAGCCTTACCATAATTTGTGAAGCACTGTATATTAATAAATACTTAAATATTAAAATATTAATACAAAAAAAACAACCATTGAAGATTTGAAATAAATTTATTTGTAAATAAGTATGATAGTTTAGGATAAATTCAATATGTACAAAATACTATCTTAATATTTACATATATAAAATACGATTAAAATGTACACTTTGTCGCACATACATTCACCAAAATAATTTATTATGACTAGCTCAAATCTGTTAGCGTATTACAGTAGTAAAACCATTGATCGGTCTTAAACAAATAAACATTTAACAATATTGTTTGTAAATCTGACATCACCAACTCATTTGATTTTACCTCGGATTTTACAGCCAATGACAAGTTTACAAACAATCTGATTCAAAAATTAAACATCTGCTTCTGAATATAATAAAAACAATAATTTCTTCATAACAAAAGTGCAGTAAAATAATTAGCCAATAGCCATTTGACTTGCATAAAAAAGTGTGACTTGCTATTTAGAAAATTTTCTGAACATTTTTCGTACCATTAATTATTTTTCCATATTAAATCGAATAAATTTCCAATACCCTAAGGTTATTACGCCAAATAGATACAAAAATAAAATTTTAGCAAACTTTGACTTCTGAAATCACTTTTGAAGGTTAGGTATGTAGACTGGAATAAAATATTGCGATTCAGCCATATTTGTCCTAGCTTAAAAGTTTATATGTATTAAGATAGATATAGGGTGGTCAAGTTAGAATTTAATTTTCGATTTTTTGAGTTTTTAAGATAATAAAGTAAAATTTGGTGATAAGGGTTTTTTTTTATAGCGAAAAATAATAATACGCCTTCTGCCTCCTAGAGGGTGCATCTGTCGCAAAGAAACATAAGCTTCATTTTTAAAAGATTTTTTTCGCCAAGTTCGAACTGCTCGTCTTGAGATAGAAGAAGATATTTTAGATTTGGCCTGAAGATTCAAAAATTACTGTCAGAAAAATATGACTTCAATACACAGAATACTTTAATTTTTCTATGCCTACTATGGTCAAAAAGTACATGCCATGACGCCTGAAGATTATCCTACATCTGTGGAATATGTCAACTGGTTCCTGCAGAAGCAACAGGAAAATCATATATTTGTTATCAGAATTTTGTTTACGTATGGGGCAGGATACATTCTCACAATATGCATATTTGGGAGGAAGAAAATCCTCACGCCATAACTCAATTTATCGGGCTATTTGTACTTGAAACAGTGGCAGTGTGCAGGTTATTTGCAGTTCCTTCAAGACAGTCTAGACAGCTTACTGGAAGAAGTACCTTTGGTCACCCGATGAAACATGTAGTATATGCATGAAGGGGCTCCTAATAATAATGCTGTGTTATTTCAAGTTCAAAAGGCAAACGTTCATATTATTACTGATTTATTACTTGATATTAATTTTTCTTTAATCAGTGAAACTTTTGCGATCGATGCGCTGACTTCAATTGTTTCCTTTTTGATAGACGCCTACTTCATAAAAATGACAAAACTCCGAATATCCTAAATGTTATTATCTTAAAAACTACGGATATTATTAAAAAAAATCAAAAATTAAATTCTAACTTGATCATCCTATATCTTTCTTAATATAAACTTTTGGGCTAAAGCAAGTATGTCTTAATCGCAATATTTTGATCGAATACATACTCCTAAATTATTGGTAGGATCTTTCGCAATACCCTGTATCACGGTTGGAGACTTCAGCGCGCCAAAGCGAAAACATTTTTACTAGATTTTGAGCTACGGTTTTCGGTCTATGTTTGACCAATTCCTAGAGTATGCAGTCCGATAAGGACAGCCTCAGGACTTCATGGCAACCGTCTTATACAGGGTGTTATATCAGACCCAGACATTTTTTAAAAAATTTGTTCGACCAGAACTCTTACTGTTCTTCTTCTTTTTGTGCATACAAAATAATCTAGAGCTAGGTATAAAAAATAATTTCCAGCGGTTTTGAATTTTTTCTGCCCTTCCGACATACAGGGTTTTTTAGAAAAATTGATTTTTTTTAAACGGTTTGCTGAACAAAGCCCACTTATGGCAGTCATATTCAGTATGGTCTATCAGATTATGAACAGGGTTGGCACCCTTAAGTATTCCACCATGAATATTGTATACAGGGTGCACTAAAAACTCTACCGACTCTAAACTTTAGGTATTATTATTGGGACATATTCTCAGTTAATTCGAAATGGTGGGTAAACAGTTTAAGTAAGTCTGTATAAACAAAAATAACATGTGAAACTGTATTTTATTGGGAAAAAGAGAATTATATCAATGATAAAAAGGGATTTTTCATTTTTTTTTAAATCTTTTAAATTTCAAATTTCGAATGTATAAAACTGTTTCCTAAAAATATCCATTATTACCAAAACTGGCATTAGAAGCAACATCGAATTCAAGATTGATGAAAAAACCAAACCCAACAAATTAATTTAGCGTCACCCTCTTAGTTTTTGGTTAACCCTGTGTACAATATTCATGTTGGAAAAGTAAGGGTGCCAACCTTGTTCATAATCTGATAGATATGCCTTGATTACCACAAGTTATTTAAAAAAAATCAATTTTTTGAAAAAACCCATATGTCGGAAATGAAGCAAAAATTTTCAAAATCGCTAGAAAATATTATTTCGTACCTAGCTCTAGATTATTTTGGTTGCACAATGAGAACAAGAAATCTTCCATAGTAAGAATTCTGGTCGAACAAGCTTTAAAAAAAATGACAGGGTCTTATATAACCCCTTGTATAAAACGGTTGCGATAGGGTCCTGAGGCTGCGTTTGTCACCCTGCTTACTATGGACATTGATCAAACAAAAGCCAAAAACGTAACTTAAAATCTTCATCTGTATTGAAAATATTTTAGTTTGAATTTACTGTAAAAAATTCCTTGGTGCACTTCAAAGTTCCAGTAGTTTAGTTTTTGTGGATCTGTCGACCATTGAACTGATTAAAAATAAGACAGTAAATATGACGTATACCTGAGAAGTGACATCGGAGGGCAACTCCGAATTGAAGCACCACTCGATTGTCCAATATATTAAAGGTTATGGCGAATAGATAAAGCAATTTTTTATCGATCTTTCTGGAAATGGGGCTGCTTTTTCCCAGGAAAAATATTTAATGATATAATATTTCAGACAGGCATGCTCTATTGCTTCGTAATAAATATTTAATTTCTATGTTTTTATCTTATCGAATTATATTAATTTACATTTCTGACTTCTGTGTTTAATGCTATTCACTCCTATTTACACCCTTTGGAATGCGATACTGCCAGTACCACGCATTTTATTTTACCAAGTAAAATATAAAATAAATCATTTATATTCAAAAATATTTACAGTTTAATAATTTATGAGAGAGAAATATTGCATAGATCTTTTATAATACACCGATTTTAATATTTTCATATTTATCTGAAAACATAAAATCTTATACAATACAAATTTGCTGTGCTATTTTATGACTGCCGTGTTCATTAATCAAAACAAACCCAACAAAAGCTGCCTTTTTCAGTTAATAAATTTAATTAAAAAGAATATTCAATTTACTCAACCCAAATGGAAATTAATATTATACAAATTATATATTAAAAAATATATAAATCTGGGCGATAGAATGACAGTTATAAAATAGCCCATTTTGCCGTGATTAAAGGTTATATTACACAAATATACAAACACCTTATGGTGTTCGGCCGTTATAATTTATGATAGACGTTTTCTATAGGTCAACGACCAGAAAAATAAATAGACTTTATATATATCTAAAACAATTACTCATAAATTATAACGCAAATATGTACAGTTCTGTTCTAATATGAATTGTTTTAAATAATATTAGTATAGGCTTCTCAAATTTTAAGTAGTTTAGTTAAGGAGCTCTTAACACAACTCTTTTAAGCAAAACCACGTCAACTAATTTCTCATCAAAACTATAATAATTTGGAAATTTTACCTTTTTTGGATCCTAAACAACTTTCACTTCGACTCTGATTTTTAAATATTTTATATTTTTAATTTCAACTCAGTCTATTTTTGGTTTAATTAAAAAAAAATAGCTCGATGCCAAAGTTTCAGAGTTTATTAAATAGTTTATAGCAAAATTATTATTTATATAGACATGATACCCCAAAAATGTGTAGCAGACTCAAAATACTTTTTTCATGAAATGGGCGTCCTCTCCTTCTACCTTTAACTTCGAAGAAACCCGAGAAATTTGAAAAAATCATGGTATTAAAAAAGCAATGGTTCCACTATGTTGTGGAATATGCTCCGTCTCTGTAAAACAGATCACTTGACGAAATATAATATACAGAGTGTTCTATTTAAAAATATATGTGGGTCTGCCACACATTTTTGAAATATTTTGTATTCATATAATTCAAATAACCTACGTAATAAACTCTCTAATTTATATGTTTATTGTTTTTTATCTCATTAAAATTATACCAGCAGTCGAAAATCCTGGAATCTAGGTCTAGGCTTAAGGCGAGTTCTAAATTTTTAGTAATTTCATAAAAATATGTCAAAAAGCATCTCAATCTCGATCCCAATTTTATTATTTACCACATTGCAAACGTGTTTAGGAAATATACTGAATATACCTCGGAATATACTAAAACCCCGAAATTAATGAGACTACAAACATTTTGATGGCTCTCAACAGATATTTTTTTCTTCAAATGTAGCTCTAAAATTTTGATAAAATATCTCGGATAATACCGTTTATGTATTAAAATAAGGACTCCAATGTAATTAAAATTAAAATTAGCCAAACATTTCTTTCTAAAAAATAAGCATCTTAAAATCTGAGAAGCATACTTTTAATAATATCGTCACTTTTTTCGATAATCCTCTCGTATCTCCAAGGCGCATTTACCACTGTTACTCTGAACACGCATTTTTATCAACTGAATTTGTTTGCTTTCAGAATAGAAAATTAGTGCCTTTAAATCAAAAAGCTTTATGATGCAGAAAACAAAGCAGTTTTTGTATCCACTTCTATTAGTTTTCCATTAAAAACTAAAAAGTGATAATGCATTACAGTAATGTGTCAGATACCAGTGGATAAAAATGCTTTTACCGGCAATCGGTCAAATTGCAACGGGAATTTTTATCAGAGTGTTATTTTTTTATTTCACAATGAATTCCATATGATACTTGACTTTATAGTGCATCAAGAAAATAATTGTTTAATTTCCGAAGTGGTTTTTATTTGGGAAGTTAAGTAAAATCTGCATTGTATTCAGAACTTGAAGAATTTGCTTGTTGTTAAGGATAGCCCTGAGGATAGCTGTTGTTATATCTAGATAGGGATGCGCAAAACAATCGTTCGATTATTTAAAAAAAATCGACATTAATATATATCGAGTTAAATTACATAAACACGATAATTACATATTGAGTTTTCAAATGATAAAAATCTTGATTTTATGAAAAAATAATCTATTAGACAAATTATTGAGTTAATATAAATCGATATCGGTTTCTTAAAAAATCGATTATTTGATTACGAAAATATAAAAACCGAATAACCGAAAAATCGATTATTCGAAAAATTCGATTATTTGCATTAATCGATTATTGATTTGAATTATTGCCCAGCTCTAGTCCTAAACAGTAACAACGAGTCCTTTGCAAAATAGATGCCATTTATTTCCTTGTAGCAAACTATAGCTGCTTACTTGCAGATAAGTAAGTAAAAATCATCCAGGATCACAGAATTATTATGAGACAAAACAATCGCGTCCACACAAAGCTTTACAGACAAAAATATACTTAGCGGCTACTGTACAGTCTTTCTATTACGTAAAAAATCACATTTTGGAATGGATTCATTCATTTATTGCTCGTCGGCGTCAGTCCACGGCTGCTATAAATTGTTACTCTTTTCGTTAACTAGAAGTTTCATTTAGACCGTAAAAACTCATCCTTAATGTGGGAATAAATCCACCGGGCACTGGGGATACCCGTTTCTCGCGTTCGATGCGTCCACGTTGAGAGTCCTTAACGAATGGGCCCTGCAAGTCTCGCCGGTGCGGATGTAAGTGAACCCGGTGACGGGAAGTGTGCCACCTGGGCCTCGTGGGCCACGAGCACGCCGCCCTTCGCCCTCCAGACAGAATACCCCAGAGGGCGGCGCGCTCAACTCTAGCTACAACTCAGTCACCGGAATGTGTTTGATGGGCAGCTGGCCGGTACGAAGGGTGTACTCGTCCTCGGAGAAGGTTTTCTGGTACTCGTGTTCTTTTCGACTAATCGCTCGTTTGTTGAACTTGTAATCTTTTAGCGCGTCGCGAACTTTTAACCGGTACCTGAACAGAAACAGTCCCAAAACCGCTAATAAGATTATAGCACTTACGCAGAATGTCACGATAATAACCTGTTGACTTGGATCGCCGAACGAACATCCCAAATCATCGCTGGTAAGGGATTTTAGTGGTCTGTCGCGTAGCTGTAAAGGACTGGCGCACTGCACGTTGGTCAGGTTCTTTTGATTGGCAAGATTCAGTAACCACAACAACTGACAGTCACAGTTAATCGGATTATCAGTGAGTTCCAACGCGCGTAACTCATTCCACGACACTACCGATTCAGGTAAACTTTTGAACGCGTTTTCTCGCAATACCAAATGTCTTAGATTAGGCAAACCCACCAACGCTCCTTCATGTAAGTTCTCTAGTTTTTTGTTGCTCACTAAAATTATAGTTTCCAAATTCATATTGTCGGAGAAAACACCCTTTTCGATGTGTTCTAGATTCTTTGCACCGGTAATGTCGAGCTTCCTCAAGTTCGTCAAGCCCTTAAACGATCCTTTCTGTAGTGAAGCAAACTCATTCTGTCCTATAGTTAGTTCTTCAAGCCGGGAGAGATAGCCAAGCTGAGAAGTGGGTATTTGTTGCAGTCGATTGTCAGCCAAGTTCAAGTTTCTTAGGCCTGTCAAACCTCGGAAAGCGTGTTCGCTTATGTTAGTTATACCCCCACTACTTAAGTCTAAAACAGATAACTTACTCAGACCCTGAAATGAGTCGTCCGGAAGGGAGAAAAATGCGTTTAGGCCCACGTGAAGTTCTGCTAAGCTACCCATTACCGGGAATGAGGACGTAGGGACCGAACTCAGCAAATTGTCATCCAAATACAGCACCCTCAAACTGAGCAAACCTTCGAAAGCCAATGCCTCAATTTTCGATATCCTGTTTTGACCTAAGTTGAGTTCTTCTAGTTTCGGTAATATCGAGAAAATGCCTCTTGTTAGTTCCTCCAAGAAATTTTCTCGTAAATTGAGGACCGTCAAAGACTTGAGACCTTGAAAAGTCTTATTATTTACCGAAGATAACTTGTTTTTATTCAAGTGGAGTTCTTGCAGTTTTTCTTGATGCAAAAAACTCTTCGTCGGAATGTTGACTAAATGGTTGCTAGATAGATCTACGTATTGGAGGTCCCTGTAGAACTGAAACGCCGCATCCACGGTTTTGATTTTGTTGTTTCTTAGGACCAGTCTCTGGATGGCTGGGTTAAGGGTTATAGGGATGACGTCCAGCTTGCTTCGCTCGCACTGTACGACGAAGGTATCGTCATTGCACATGCAGCCAGTTGGACAACCCAGGACACTGCCGGCGTATGTGGAACCAGGCAGGAATGTTGAGAGAAGAAACAGGAAGAGCATCGTTTTTAGAGTGACAATCTGAAACAAAAGAAAAAAATATTAGAATTATATATGAAGTAAATTAGATCTATTTATCTAAAAGGCACATTTATCAATTAAGACTTTTGCATAAACAAAATTTTAGTCTTGGAAGTTTTTCAGATAATAAGCTACTTTATGTGTCAATATCTTGCCGTATGATCCACTTTCCTATTTCTGTGAAAATTTTACAACTAGATAAAATCCCGTTACCCTTGAGTAAGTAGACTAAATATGTACAGGATGAGTAATAATATTTTGACATAGTCTTAAAAGGTTTACAGTAAGAGATAGAATAAACTTTAAATACAAGAGTTGTAAGGTTTGTTCTAAGCCGTCAGGATTTTTAAGTAGATAAAACCGAGCATAAAACAAACAAGCATCTCAGGGTAAAGAAAAACAACCCAAATATTCCCTTTTTTATTTACCTCCGGATGTTTTGGTAATACCGGTTTGGTGCTGACGTCATCTGTGTAAGAATTTTGGCGTTATACACTTGTTTTCTAAATGTAATATATATTTTCGAGAACAGTATATATATATATATATATATATATACTGATCGTAAGTAGTCCGAGTTAATGTCATCTCATAGATTTGACAGTTAAGATATGAAAGTGCAAGTCATTTCTTTTTAGGATCAATAGTTTTGACGACTTTAAGTGGTCCATAATAACAATATTATATAATTATTTTCGAATAACAGTTAAATATATATATATATATATATATATATATATATATATATATATATATATATATATATATATATATATATATATATATATATATATATATATATATATATATATATATATATATATATATATATATATATATATATATATATATATATATATATATATATATATATATATATATATATATATATATATATATATATATATATATATATATATATATATATATATATATATATATATATATATATATATATATATATATATATATATATATATATATATATATATATATATATATATATATATATATATATATATATATATATATATATATATATATATATATATATATATATATATATATATATATATATATATATATATATATATATATATATATATATATATATATATATATATATATATATATATATATATATATATATATATATATATATATATATATATATATATATATATATATATATATATATATATATATATATATATATATATATATATGCGACGAATAAGTAAGTAAAAGACGAGGTTTGTTAGCTGACCTTAACACGTCACTACTACCATCTACATACCTCTGTCAGCATCTTGCTACATTTTTAATTATTTTAAATGTTAATTATTTCTAAAGCTGCAAAATAATGCGAAGACCGAAGCATAGACTTATGTCATACATTTGGACTGAGAGAATCGAAGGCTTTAAGAAAATATAGGGTGTTCCATTTAAAAATAA
The DNA here is from genome assembly GCA_030620095.1 of Kuschelorhynchus macadamiae. NCBI lineage: Eukaryota > Metazoa > Arthropoda > Insecta > Coleoptera > Curculionidae > Kuschelorhynchus > Kuschelorhynchus macadamiae. The sequence continues at coordinate 49,696 of JAUTXW010002273.1, read as the reverse complement.
TGATGTTGCTGTTCTTCTTTACTGCTCTATTGACCGGTTGCATAAAGCTCAATTAAAGTTTAGAATGCTTAACAGAATGTCAAATTTGACAGCGGGTTCCTAGATTTCTGTAAGCAGATTGTCAATTTCGAAAACTGGGTTAAATATTCTAAACAGCAATTAAGTTTTAAGCAACCGGGGGTATGACTGTTTAATCCTGATAAATATACTCTTTTTGAAATATAGGTATTTTCTATTTTTTTTTTTGAATTATCAGATTGTCAAATTTGAAAACTGGGTTAAATATTCTAAACAGCAATTAAGTTTTGTGCAACCGGGGGTATGTCTGTTTAATCCTGATAAATATACTCTTTTTGAAATATAGGATTTTCTATTTTTTTTTGAATAATCAAGTTATATTCGAGGTTATTTCAAGATATTTACTGGAATTTGTATTAATATTTTAAAAAAATCTTATCGATTTTAAAAATAGCTGCCAAAAAATTGACCAAATGTAACAAAACTTTTACAAGGAAATTCGAATTTAACAATATTTGCAATAAATTGTCGATTTTACAGCACCCATGTCTTGTAAGATAGGGTTAATAATTTTAGGTTCATGGTGATGCAGAAATAGATTTTACATACTATTCCTTTTCGAAGTGCTTGAAAAAAATCACATTGTACAAACTTTCCCGCGAACTCAATATATAACGTAAAAGATGTAACGAGCCTGAATTGGCAATTTCACTCAGATGGAATCAGTTGGTAGTCGTATATTTATTATAATATAAAAAATGCCGAATATACAATGGGAAAGATCTCCCAAGACTATAAACCATAAAGACTATTGTGCGATTATTCGTCACGAGAAAACTAGTTATTTTATCTCGATGTCAATTATTGTTTTCAAAGGTTAACAAACCCATACAAACGACTTAAAATATGCAAGCCATGACTTTATTGTTCGTGAAAATCACCGTAAACGTGATTAGAAGTAACCATTTTTGCCAGCCATATTGGGAGAAGAGAAGATACATTTGTGGAATCATTACCGGAACTGAAAATTGTGAGAAAACTTTGATCTAGGTTCGAATTTAAGTATTTGCGAAAGTTTTTGCATAAAGGCCGTTTTGCGAGAGATTCCTACAGGGTAACGTCCCGCAAATCGATAGCTGTCGGATACTTGGTCAGATACCTATCGGTTTTTATTGGATGCCTGAATGCCTAAGGTACTTATGGGATAACTATCGATATTTTTTATTTATCTATTGTTAATCGATGTCGATACGCTATCGATAACTATAGATATATCGAGATAAAATGCCTATCTTTACTAAGATACACTAAAACACAAAGACGTGCAAAAATCTATTAATTAAAATGCGCAACGTTCATTAAAGGTTAGATTGCTTTATATGTCGTACTTATGTGCTATTACAAATTTTGCTGTAGAATAAAATCCTCGTTAAAATCTTAGCTAAAATGCTTAACTTACAACAAAAAACTGTTGGAGGTAACGAAAAATGATCTGTGCTTTCCTATCTTTTAGATGGTACCCTTACTCGAACTTTGATGGTGCCCAGCTTACTGTGCTCGCTGCACAAGCGTTTTAGCGAGGAGACTATGGAATGTCTGTAACGCTGTAACAAATTGCTTGAAAGAGAAATATGCTCACCTCAAGGAAAATACCGTTTATTTTTTCTTATAGCTAACAGTTTTCTCCTAGAATTTGGCGCTCGATTTGGCGTGTTAAATCAAATTTTGGATATATGCTTTTGATTTTACGAAGGAATAATTAAATATGCCTAAACGGTTTTCCATGTAAAATATTTGCGTCAAAACGAGGTCGAAATTTCTTTTGGCCCACTAGTAACCAGTATAATCCAAAATTATTTTAAAATAAATTTAAAACTTTGTTCATTAAAAACCTTTTTGACATTTTTTATGTAAACCAAGGGAGAGGGTGAATCAAAATATAATAAGGCATCTTGAATTCCCATCAAAATGTTGTTTAAACTAGTCATGTTAGTTTGTGCCGTTTTAGGCATTAAATTCTTTGTACATACCAACGATTTTAAATATAGTAGATAAATATAGTCGACCAACTTTTAATTAATAAACAAATTGCTTAAATGTTTATGAAGTCCGGTACACATGTTAAATTATATATGTAGCTCAAAAATGTATAAGGGAATTTGATTTTATAGAGACGAGTCCTATTATCAAAAAAACAACGTTTGATAGAAGACTTTAGTAAATTTTTCAAAAGTGTTGTTTACGAGGCTGTTTATCCAAGTATTTATCTAAGAACTAAACATAAATTAAGTTACAAAAACAAATCCTTTTATTAAAAAAAGTTGTTTGGTTTTAATAAGAGTAACCCTTGTAGATTTTACGACACATTTGACAGTTTTTATTGGCAAACATCGGAGTAAACATCTAACAAGTCCGCATGTTAAAATGGCCTCGAGGCGAGATTTCAGTACCTAGTGCCCTTCTGAATAGACTTCTTGCTTTAACATAAAGCGATTACCTTACCGCTTAACCAATCCTAATCTAACCTTATCCGCATTTTTGTTAACATTAATTAGAGGTTAAAAACAATTCGATGATGCCACCCCACGTTGAAAAGCGAGTATCTTACCGCTGAGCTACGCTGTTGAACGTTTAATTAAATATGTTTACACTCTGCAGAAATAAACTATGTTTTGGCGGAAGGCCGCTAGGAACAATAGAATCACAAGTGTACTAGGTATTGGAATTTAGCGTTCTTGGCGGTTGTATTTACTGTCTAATTCGAGAGGATATAACCAGAAACACTGCGTAATAACGCGTTATTCAATGTTTTAATATCGATAAGGAAACTATATTTATTGGTATTTATATCAGGCGAACGTATATAATACCCATACCTACTTGTAGTTTTAAACTTTATTATGGGTTCTAAATGTTATTATATTAAAACGTTCAAGACGTAATATTCTAATTAGGTTGCCTTAATTGACCAACTTTTTTACAAGAACATCAAAAAGTTTTAATTTACTTCTTAATTTCTTTACTCAATTTTGTTTCACCTCGTCGTATTAAAAGGACAGAAAAATCCAGGTTTTTATTAGAGCTTTTTGTATCATATTTTATTTTTTGTGTTCGACGTTGTTTTCTTCCTTAAAAAAATACAAAAAGGCAACTTCTATAAAAGAAAACCATAATAAATAACCTCGTACATAACCTTATTTTATACAAAAAAAGACAAGATAGATTTACTAAAATATGTGAGTCATACTCGCACATGGCCATTATGACCGGCTGGTTCTTTTGGGTCATTTTGCGATATGCGAGGTCATAGGTAACGAAGACATTCCTGCGAATTCAAATGACTGCAGTTAATTTAATTACTAGCAATAAATAGTGACTGCTAATGACTGCCTGTAACTGCCAGCGATTGCCTTTGACTGCCAGCGAGTGTCACTATCTGCCTACATCTTTTTCGGTATAAATTAAGGCTCGAGGTAAAACTAAAAGCATAAAAATGGTAGGACTAGTAGGATAGCTATGAGGAGGAGGAGACGTGTAATACAGGGCGGGAACTCAATAGGGCAAAAACGATTTAATGTAACGGTTCATTATTCCTAGGCCTTCGCCATCTATATCAAAATATATAATATAAAGTAAAATCAATTTCAACTAACTTCGACCAAAGTTTAAAGTACAAATAATGCCACTAGTGAGACACCTCTAGGGTTAACCTTTTTTTTATATTTGCGCTGATATTATAAACCATCTCTTAGATTCTTGTTAGCAGCTCAGAAATGTCTGCCTAACTTATAAAGACGTACATTTTGTTATGGAGCAATTATAATTTTCAATTAGGGGTAAATATATAATAAAGCATAATAATATAAAAATAAAACGTTGCATAAATCACTGTTTTTTTATTTATTAAAAAATCTATAATACGAGGAACTTTAAATAAAACCAATCTGTAAATATGCATTTATTTATTAAACATTAATTTTTAGGGTTCTGTAGTTAAGGCAATACTCTAATCTATAAATCCGTCTGCAATATAACATACAAACCCCAGGCCCGATGGATCTGTGGTTATATAAAATAGATAAGATGTGAAAATTGTCATTAAAAATGCATTGTGTTTTAAATAAATATTTTTAGATTATATTTGATTTCTGATCAAAATGACTAGTGACTGACATATGAGGTTATATCGGGGGTTATATATAAAGACATATATGTTATTTTAAAAAATGGTTGTCATTTTACAACTCTAGATTAACTTCGCTGAAATGTCAAAAAACTTAACTGCTTCCAATTTTGGAATACGAAAGGAAATGGTAAAAAGACTTTAATCTATGGGGCTAACACTAATGGTTCTAAGCAAAAAGGAGACCTAACTTTATATACCTTTAAGAAGCAGCACTTTATACGCTTTAAGCGTATCCTCCTTCTTTCACGACCAAAATACAACATTTTGAAAACTTTATTAAACAATTATTTTAATATATTTGCTTTAGTTACAAAGAAAATGCCATCACCAGAAGGAAAAAGGAAAAAGTAAGTATGGCAATCCCTCGGGCAATCCAATATGCCATGAATTATGTCATATATTCTTCGACTGCCAATGTAACACCCACTAACCGGAGTAGTTTGGTAAAAATTATAAATCAAGCTCGAAATCAAGTAACGTTGCATTTTCTTCGTTTTTAACAACGGAGGTCGCCGAGTAGAAACATTTACAGACTATTAAACATATCAGAGTGAAATGAAACATGAAAACGATTTTTTAGTGGCAGAATTTCTTATTGCAAAAAAACTGTTCCAAATTTTGGAAATATCTTGAGAAATATGTTAAAATGTATTTGCCTAAATTGAGGTGTAAAATAAATGTTCTTGAACGCGATATTTTCGTTTGAAATAAATCCTTTCCATTTCCCTGTTTAATTTCATAATATATATCGTTATTTTCCCTTAAACGTTAAATATGTACCTACCTATTTTTTTTGTTGGGCTAGGCCACTTTTTTGGCTGTTGCTATTAAAAATTTAATGACAATTTTCGATCTTAGTTCTAACATGTTTCTCTCGATGTTTCTCGATTAGTTCCGGAACCTTCACGGGCACGAAAATCCAGATAACGTTATTAAAACTTTGCGAAAAATCTTTAAGACCGTGACTCTAATAACAGAAGTGTTACTATTGAATTTTTAATTACAGTAACACTGGGACATATTGTTTTATTATAAGATACTCTTTTTATATCAAACCAAAAAAAAGCCCAGACTAACGTCTCGACTAACCTAAAGCACAGACCGAGGCACAGTCCGGTATTTAAAACACAATTACATAAAATATTTTACAATACAATATTTTCAATTACGTCACAAATGAAATGTTAATTAAAATGCAGAAGTAACACATAACTGGAGTCACGGAGAATCTTTAATTAATTCACATATCACTCAAAATGTAAAGACAGACATAATATAATAGAAACATATTTTTTTTAACCGAGGCTTTAAATTATCGACTTTCATTTGCGTGCTTTTTACTAAAATGTATGTAACATGTAACCTTTTTTGACATTGAATATAAATATTATCAGAATGTGAAAACCTTATCTTAAATTTTACAAATATTTTGTCACGATGGAGGAGGCCGCCGCCACACCACAGTTTTTGCTTGCTCTACAATAGTAGAATGGCGAATGCGCCAGAGTTTGCTTAATTTCGTTTTACAATGGCCAAGAACCAAGAAAATTATTCAGCTGTTGCCTTCTGAACTCTTAAATACTCGCTTGAGTATTTTTGCCAGAATTTATTATAAAAGCTACAATATATTATACTATATTTAATTCGTGAGGCATAAAATACAAAGATGTATAGATATACTTATTTTTTTGGAGGGTTGCTGAAGCTGTTGCTGTTAAAATTTTAATAACAATTATGTTTTCGTTCTGACATGTTTTCTCGAAGCTTAACAATAACCGGCTTAATATCCTAAAACAGGATTGAAATCTTCAGACCTTCTGGATTAGTTTCGGAACTTTCACTGGTACGAAAATCCAGATACCGTTATTAAAACTTTGCGAAAGTGTTATTAATGAATTTTCAATTACAGTAATGCTGGGAAATAACGTTTTGTTATATGATACTCTTTTTATATCAACCCAAAAAAAGGCCCATTCAGGACTTACGTCTCGACTCATATAATGCATATATCGATATTTAAAATACAATTACATAAACATTTTAGATAAAAAAAAACATCACATGACAGAGATGGAACCCCAGCCCAACTCACGACAAACGCCCTACCTTTGAAGCTACGTAGCTCACAGCAGAAAGTAGACGAACTTTGTTTATAATCCAATATTTTCAATGACCAATGTTAGGTTAATTAAAATGCAGAAGTAACACCTCTATTACCGGAGTCAGAGAGAAGCTTTAATTAGATTACATAGCACACAGTATGGAAAGACACATACTCAAATAGAAACAAATTGCTTTAACCGAGGTTTTAACTTATCGAATTCCATTTGCGTGCCCAAAAAGTTATGTAACCTTTTTCGGTATTAAATGTAAATATTATCAGAATGTGAAAATCTTATCTTCAATTTTACAAATATTTGTCACGAGGAGAACATACTCATTTCTACGAGTTTTGCTATTCGATAGTAGATTGGTGAATGCGCCAGGTTTTGCTTTATTTCGCTTTACATTGGTCAAGAAAATTATTGAGCTTTTGCAGTCTTACGTATTTTTCGAGGTATTTTTACCAGAATTTTTTATAAGTGTTAATTAGAATTCAGAAGTAACACCTCTATTACCGATGTCAGAGAGAAGCTTTAATTAGATTACATATTACACAGTATGGAAAGACACATACTCAAATAGAAACAAATTGCTTAACGAGGTTTTAACTTATCGAATTCCATTTGCGTGCCTTTTACCAAAAGTTATGTAACCTTTTTCGGTATTAAATGTTAATATTATCAGAATGTGAAAATCTTATCTTAAATTTTACAAATATTTGTCACGAGGAGAACACACTCATTTCTAAGAGTTTTGCTATTCGATAGTAGATTGGTGAATGCGCCAGGTTTTGCTTTATTTCGCTTTAAATTGGTCAAGAAAATTATTGAGCTTTTGCAGTCTTAAGTAGTTTTCGACCTATTTTGACCAGAATTTCTTATAAGTGTTAATTAAAATGCAGAAGTAACACCTCTATTACCGAAGTCAGAGAGAAGCTTTAATTAGATTACATATCACACAGTATGGAAACACACATACTCAAATAGAAAGAAATTGCTTAACGAGGTTTTAACTTATCGAATTCCATTTGCGTGCCTTTTACCAAAAGTTATGTAACCTTTTTCGGTATTAAATGTTAATATTATCAGAATGTGAAAATCTTATCTTAAATTTTACAAATATTTGTCACGAGGAGAACACACTCATTTCTAAGAGTTTTGCTATTCGATAGTAGATTGGTGAATGCGCCAGGTTTTGCTTTATTTCGCTTTAAATTGGTCAAGAAAATTATTGAGCTTTTGCAGTCTTAAGTAGTTTTCGACGTATTTTTACCAGAATTTCTTATAAGTGTTAATTAAAATGCAGAAGTAACACCTCTATTACCGAAGTCAGAGAGAAGCTTTAATTAGATTACATATCACACAGTATGGAAACACACATACTCAAATAGAAACAAATTGCTTACCGAGGTTTAAACTTATCGAATTCCATTTGCGTGCCTTTTACAAAAAGTTATGTACCCTTTTTCGGTATTACATGTAAATATTATCAGAATGTGAAAATCTTATCTTAAATTTTACAAATATTTGTCATGAGGAGAACACACTCATTTCTACGAGTTTTGCTATTCGATAGTAGATTATTGAAATAAGCGAATTATTATTGAGCTTTTGCAGTCTTAAGTATTTTTCGAGATATTTTTACCAGAATTTCTTATAAATGTCTTATAAAAGATAGATATTTATTCTATTTTTGATTCGTAACGGGAAAATACAAAGCTCGATACAGAGATGTCTATATAGATATAATTTTTTTGTTGTAAAATTTTGAGTAGGTAAATATATTTTTGCCTATCTAAGAAAACAGAAATAAACTTAATTGCTTTCTAATTTAATTTTCATCGATCGTGTACCACCTGATTCTGATTACCTACTCATTCAGACCCTTATCGATTTCTATCCTAACAAGAAATAGGTATACACTTACTTAAATCGTCGGTTTAACTTCGTATATAAGCGTATTAAATTATAAATATATTTAAACGAGAGCATGGATGTCGTGGCTATGTGCTCGTAGAGATACATTTGAGGGAATCGAGAGAGTTCGTATACTGTATTTCGTGCCTTTTTTTAAATTAAAATATACTAGAGCGCTTTTTGGCTTGCGCCATATTCAGTACCTACAAGAAACGAAATAATTATATAACCCAACCCGAAACCCAACCCTAATTCAAATATAACTTCAGCAATAATCTAATAATAAACTTTAATTACAGTATAAACACATTTTTTTTAACTGGATTTTCAGAATATCTTTTTTTTTCAAAAAAAAAACTAATTGGTCTAACATAACTACTTATCCTAATTCTGATTTTTTTTTATAAAAAATACTACTTTCTTCCCTGTTCGCAGTAGTGATGGTGTCCAAAGACAAAAGTTGTGCTATAAACATTTTGACGAGCATTTGCACCAAGTACAAAGAGTGGATATTTGTCCCTTTCTAAATTTCCAGGAATTTAAATATATGTAATAAATAATTACCATTTGGTAAACATAGTAACTATAATAATATAAACAAATCGAATTCATGAAAATCTCCATGAAACCATCGTAAAGAAAGTGTAGTAGTAATATAATTTAAGAAGTGATAGATACACAATAATAATTTTTTTTCAGTTAGTCAAATTAAATATAATTTTAGTTTGAGGGCACATCATAAATTGTAACAATATGTTAAAAATACATTCTTAAGAATAATTTATTTTAATAAAACATACTAAACAACTTTGCAGAAAATAACAAAACTCATGTGATGAATGTTTGTTCGTAAAAAAAGTTTTTAATCCGTGTATCGTCCATCATTTTTCAATATCACTCCGAACTTTTCCACGAAAATCGCTTATATAAATTTGAAAATCAAAAAGTATTAGTTTACTACACACAAGCAAGCACAAATGTTATTTTGTGCTATCTAAGATTATTAAGCACTGCATATGTTTGAAACTTTTCTTAAACACATAAAAAACAGCTTTATATAAACACTTCTTTTACTTCATTCTTTATAGTTAGAAGGCACTGAGAATATCAAAAGCTCTGCTGTCATTTTTTAAGATAACGCACGAAATATAAAGTCTCACTATTCCCTTGAATATATTTTTGTCCAGACCCAGGTACATTTGAAAACCCCAACAATCAAAATACAAAATATTTGGGAAACCTAACAATTCCTGGGTATAAAAGATAAAAAGTCGAATTAATTCATAAAACAACTTTAAAGAAATTTTAGTGATATACATTTAAGACCTGCTAGATACTAACGATAAAATTACAAACCTCTTTTCAGAAGGTCAAATTAAATCCAATTTTAGTTTCATGGCACATCACAATTTGTAAGGATCTGCTAAAAATATTAGCATAGTTCAATTTTATAGGGGACAAAACAACTTTGCACAAAATAAGAAACCTCCTATGAAGAATCTTGTCGATTGAAAGTTTTTAAATCCGTATATCGTTCACCATTTTTGAACAATCACTCCGCACTATTTCATAAAATCGCCTAAATAATTTCGAGAATCAAAGTGTAAGTTAACAACACAACAAGTAAGCAGCGAATAAAATTCTCCGTCCGCAACGCGATAGGATCTCCTTGCTTTAACCGTCATCTACTCACAGCGCGCGCTCCTAACCGACTGCCGAAGCCGAATCTTTTAAAAGCTCGCTTCCACTACCTGGTTCACACAGGCCTATTACTGGAATATTTGGGGGAAGGGGATGGTACCACGAAACCGAGGGGATGAGGTCAAACAAAACAAAATCGAGACGTGATATAATTATTGTCCTTGGTTTGGCACTGCCAATGCCCAAGCAAACACATACCTATATAATTTTTAAAAGGAATCTTAAATATTTTTTTAAACGAAAATTTTATTTCTCTATAATTTTTATCTCGATTTTAACAAAGGCTTTAAATTATATGGCGGGCATTATGTAATGTACACGGAAATATGGAAACTATACCTAATATAGGTATGATAACAAATTGATTCTTACGAAACAAAATAGATATTTTTACTAGAATCTCATGTACTATATTCTTGAACTATTTATTATACGTTTTTTGATCTACTGAGGTAGAGAAACATTTTTCTCGAAATTCGACTTCAGTTAGTGTGTGAACTGTCGAATTTAGTGAGTTTTTAAAATTTTATAACCGTTATTTATATATATATATATATATATATATATATATATATATATATATATATTTATATATACAGGGTGATTCACGTTGAGAACTATAAAAGTTTTTTTCCTATTAAAAGTTCTGGAGAACTATAAAAGGGATTTTTTTCAAATTCGGCATACGGACATAATAGGTAATAATTTTTTTTCTATATTATTAAAAATATTTTAGAATAGCGATATATCATACAGGGTGTCGTATAAAAAGGGCATTTTTATCGAAATTTAGTAATGGTGAAAACTCATTTATTTTAAATACAAAACCCTGTATCTCTCCCATCTCCCACCATTTTTTAATAGCAACATTGAAATTTCAATAATAGGTAAAATACACCCAAACAAATATATTTTATTTTTAGCAGTTTCTGATTCTACATGTTAATGGGTTTCTTGATTTTAAGTAACTTTTGTTAATTTTGTATTGGATTTCATCTTCCCAAACGTCTGAACCACCTATCTTCGAACATTCCATATAATTCTTGATTCACTTCATTGCTGCAATGTGCAGGAGCCCCATCCAATTGGTACCAGCAAGAAACCAATAATTGTAGTGGTAAATCATCCAAAAACTCATTAACTGTAGTTCATTTTCTTAAATTTTCATTGTAAAATTTATTGTACATCAGTAAGCAAAAAACATTAAACCCGAATTGAAACTGAAATCTTCGTTCTATAATCAATTTTGGGTTTTCAGCGGCCCAAACATGACTATTTCGTCTATTAAATATTCCTTCCCTCGTAAATTTCGACTCGTCAGTCCAGATAATTTTTTTCAAAAATAGTGGGTCTTCCTCAATTTTAGTTAGAACTATTTCGCAAAATTCAGTACGTCTCTGAAAATCTTCTGGTAAAAGGCCTTGCTGGGTGATAAATTTAAATGGTTGAATGTTATGTTTGCTTAGAATACGTTGAATTGTTGAATATGAAAGTCCTAGTCTATTTCAGCACTTCTAATTGATGCTTGAGGGTAAACGTTAAAATATCCAAGTACATTTATTTCATTGCCTTCATTATCAGTTTGTAGTTTTGTGTATGATCTATGTTTTATAATTTTGCCGTGATTTCCAAAATTTGCTTCATATCTGAAATATGAAGGCAAAATAAATAGAAAGCCTAAAATGCTGTGTACACGTACGAAAGAATTGTACCAAAAGAGAGGATGTCAGTATTAATGTGTATAATCAGAGTCCAAAGACCATCATCAAAATATTATGTTATGCACATTAATACTGACAACCTCCTGTTGTTTCAGCAACATAAATTGATTTTTAAGGAAATAAAAACTATTATTGCATTTAGTACCTTTTAAATTTTTTCCTGTGCATAGGAGGTAAATGAGAATACATCTCGTTAAATTTTCTGCAGGTTCTTGAAATAACTTTGTTACACTCTCCATGAATGTAAAATAAATTTAAAATATCAATATTGGAATATTCAATTGCGTTTTCCATTTTTACGGAGCATCAATTGAAAACTATCTGTTAATGTCAAAAAGATGTCAGGAAGAAGTAAACAAAACCTTCCATGGCCTACCAAGCTAAGTTATTCGTTAAGCGGGTGGTTTTGTTATGGCAGTCTTTGAAAACAGGAAAATATTCAAAGTTCGCTCATATCTAAAAAATGGTGGGAGATGGGTATAAGAACATATATGGAAATATTGTAGGTAAGGTATTGGTTTATACGAAGATACCATAAAATACAGGGTGTTGTATATGATTGTTGATAAAATAAATGAGTTTTCACAATTACTAAATTTCGATAAAAATGCCCTTTTTATACGATACCCTGTATGATATATCGCTATTCTAACATATAGTTATTTTAAATATATGCATTCTCTAACCCAGAAAAAAAAATCTAGTAATTATCTCGCTTACGCAGGTAAATATGGAATTTTATTAACGTGGTAATTTTCTAAAAAAAAATCATAAATTAATTTCTTTAGAGAAAATGCTAGGAGATAAGTATAGGAAGATGTTAACAAAAGTTACTTAAAATCGTGCGTGGAATCAGAAACTGCAATAAAATATAGGGTGTTCTATTTGAAATTTCAATGTTGCTATTGGTTTCGGAGAGATGTGGCAACGCTGCACTTGCGAAAATATTTTTAAAATATAGATTATTGCCTATTATGTCCGTATGCCGAATTTGAAAAAAATCCCTTTTATAGTTCTCCAGAACTTTTAATAGGACACTCAACGTGAATCACCCTGTATATAATATAATACTTCTATTAAAATGATTATTATTACTTTTTGGCACCAAACAATACAACAGTAACTGGTCTATTGCTGTACTCTTTAACTATTGTTAATCGTAGTCACTATATGTATACGGGACACTCACCGATATTCGACGGAAATGTAAATTAATCTGTCGGTCATACGATGAAAGGCGGGTAACGTATGTTGTATTATACGACTACGTGTTATTTTTAATCGACATGTGTAATGAAACATTATTAAAACTTACAATAAACAGTCTATATATGCATATAATTATTTGGTAAAATAACTTTATACAAATTCTATAAACTGTATTTTATTTAATTTAATTTTTAATTTTTAATTTACTATTTATTATTATTTATATTTCATAACATTATTTAAGTAGTCTAAAAAAATTGAGTCTGCCATTTATTATTTTCCTCCATAAAAAGAAGGTTTTGGAAATGGAAATTACACGAATATTAAAATTTTTATTAGCATATTATTCCTCTCTTACTGGGAAAGTAAAAAATAAAGACAATGCAATTCCAACACTTGAGCTTAGTAAAAAACCTAGTTTAATATCTAAAATCAATATAAGTTTCTTTTTCTGTAGAAAAAAATTAGGGTAGACCACCGAAAGATTGCCACTCGGGTTTTCTTTATTTTTTTGACTGAATAACAGAAAAAAATACTTAGGCACGTGACTTTTGGTTTTCAGAGATTGAATTTCTTGAGCAATTTCATCTCCCGAACTTTTACCTTTTATACTTAAAATCTGAAATAAAAAAGAAGATCCTACGTTTCAAAATGTTCTCCACAGGAGCATTTTCTGACTTAATTGGCCGATACTCATGTACGATACGTTGGCTCAAATTGTTCCATAGAAAAAAATCTAACGGACCCAAATCAGGTCATCGTGGTGGACATTTAATATAAACTCTGCTCCCAGTCCACTTCTACAAAAAAGTTACCTCCAAAAACTGCCTTACTGACATTGTGTAGTTGGAACGAGCATCATCCTGGTTGAAAATTGAGTTCTTGCACGAATATAATTTTATAAGGATAACATTTGCGACTTTTCCACATTCTGTGTATGGTTTTACAGGAAACATCTGAAACATTCAATATTTTGATTTTTGTTTTGTAGGTAATGTGGAATCCATCGCAACGTATCCCACAACTCTCACGTCTACTGCTACAGAGTTTACAGGATTTACTTTTTTCGTTATCTTGCAAAAAATTGTTTTCAGGCAGTTGCAAATTGCGTACGTAAGTTTAAGGTAGCTGCCTATACTTTATTAAAATCCGTATCAACAGCTCTAGCAGAATCATTATTTCTAAAGAAAACAAATATAATTTCAGTATATTTTTTAAGAGAGTAGACCATTTAGATGGCCATTTTTAAGCTTGGTGTAAAATCAAGTTTAAAAGAAACGATATTTCCACAACCGAATTATATATTAAACTGAGGATTTTTAGTATCTGTCAGTATACAATGCATACTCACTTAGCTATTGTCTTATCGCTACCAGAGAAGCTTGTTTGCGATTATCATGTTAAGAAACAAATTCAAGCCAACTTCACATGAATAACTGATCAAATTCAAAAAGAGTAAAAAAAACCTATTGTTTTTCGAAACAACGTAACGAACGACCCCCTTAGTATTTAAGATTTTAAGAATGATTGTCGCCTTCGCTTAGGGGTTGAGGAGATGAAAATTCACTAGAAATACCTCCTTTGAAAACAATCCTTAAACATTTTTAAGTAAGCTCGATCTCAGGACATAAGTGATTAATTAATTCATTTGAGAGGATAAGGAAACGACTTGGCTAAACTATTATCTATTCTGTTTATGAAATTTAATTAAATAATTTAGGGGCCTTGGATTTAATAATATGTGTTAGTTTTTTTTCTTAATTGAAGTTCCTGATTAATGATGTTGTAGCCGAGGTTTTATTGTCATTATGTTAACGGCAATTCTTAGAATTTGCTTATTTAGTTGAAAATATAGTGTGTATTATGACTATGTAATCTTGAAAGTTATTACTACTTCCAGTTTATCATACTTTTGTTACAGTTTTCTAAAAGTGAGGCCAAGTTTCTCAGAACTGTAGTATTACTGTGTATTTTATATGATTTGAAGTAAAGTACCCACAATGTTCATCAACAAATTTATTATTTCATCTTATCAGTATTTATTCATAATAATTATATTAGTTTCGAGATCGGTTTTAATCTTTTGACTGAATTAATACTGTTTTCAAACAGTTATTTATAGCACTAATCAAGATTATTATTACCTAAATAGGGCAATAAAGTTATGAGTCCACAAAAGTTGCTATTTTCTATAACTTTTTTAAAGTACATAATATTCTTTACTGACATCTGTAATTAATTACTTGGTCATGTTTTCGTTCATGAAATTAAGTATATTTTTAGGAATTTTGATATTTGTGTCCTGCTAGAAGGGAGGTTATTTATATAAATTTTATTCAAATAGGTCCGGTCATGCTTCGTTTAGGACATCGGAGTAAAATTAAATTCTCGATTTTGCTACTGCACATAAATCACATGCTATCTGCAGAGTGGCAGGTCAATGTAGGTCACCGACAGAAACCTCATTAGTCCAGAGAACGAGATATTCGCGTGGTTGTTTAGCAAAAAGCCGTTGGTTTTTTCAAAAAGAATTATCTATATTTTATAATAGATTATCGCAAAGTTTATGGTTTTTCCAAAAACAAAAAGATATATTTTTTGAGATAGTACTTATATTGATACGAAAATAATTTAACATAAAATCATAATTTAGTTATGAAACATATTTTAGATTGATTATCACATTAATATTTTACACTCCATATTTCAAGTAGGGTTTTAAATAATATATATCTAGATTTTTTTAATTCTTTTTAACACAATTGACAATTCAGCTTTAGAAATCTGTAAAACAGTTTTCTAATAGAATCTGTAAAAACCTCGACAAAACAATTCCACGTTTTTGACAAATCTAGCGTTTATTAAAGCATCTATTTCTAACTTTTTGTTGCTTTCTGTACTTGAAGAATTACATTTCCAAGAAGACCTGAAATTGACAAAAACCGTAATGCTCAATGACAAAGGCCAATAAAAGTGTGTGCCCTCTGTCAGTTTATTATTTGATGCAAAATAATACTGTAATTTTACTGAGAATTTTATAGCACTTTCGAACGAATCTATATGAGAATCCCAGCGTGAATCTTTATTACCATTATTTCATATTCATTATATGTAGTGGCGGATGCGCCGGGGCAACTGGTCTATCACATAAACATTGGATTTGCTCGAGGATTTGCGGTGTTTGCCAATTTCTTTTCCTTAAAAGGATAAACTGAGATAATTTTCTTAATTTCAATAAATGTTTATTAAAACTAAAAGTGTTAAAATATATTTTTTATTTTGCAATCATGGCCACTTCGATGGAGCGCATGTTTGGCATGCATTGTCACCAACTTGAAAATGTTCAACAGCAAATATTTTTTTGAAAGTTAGTCCTATAAGATATCTAATATCACTGGCCTGCGGCTCGTATTCTAACCTAGAGGTCGTGCTATAGAATCACACACTTTTGAGATATAAGACAGGATTTCTAGAATAACGAGCATAATTCGATAGCTGATTTTAGATGCCACTACAAATAAGCCATTGTGTTATTAAGTTATGCTACTTTTATCATCCTAGATACTCTTTCATTGTAGTTCCTTCAAAATTGAAATAAGGTATTTTCGGAAGTACTTTCCAGGATCTCTCAGTATTTATGACCCAAAGCATGGGCGTATTTAGGGAGAGGGGGGGGGACAAAAGGGCCAAATGCCACCCAGCGCTAACAACCAAGAGCAATTTTTTTTAATCTAAAAATAATTTTATAATAATACTAATTTTCTGGTACGGCTTTGGTATTATCACGTTTTATTCGCTCACAAAAAAAATAGTTAACCAATTCTCAAGTATCCTTTATTTTTCAATATGATCACTTAAAGAATCAGTAATTAGGTACCTACAAATTGATATATGTTTAGGACTTTTTTTCATTCCTAACTAAATTCCTTCCTAAAGATTTTAATCTCGATTTTAATTTAGTCTTTTTTCCTCCTCGAATATTATTTTATTTAGTTCCTTACCACCAGTCAAATTTATTCTCTGGTCTAATATAATATTTCCACTGTAGATACATTGATTTTGTTAACTTCAGTTTTCGTGGCCATATTAGACAGTGACGTTTCCAGAACTCTGGTCTGGGGAGGGCAGTGCTTGGCGGGGGGTCATGATTTTTTGTGTATAAATTCTGACAGTGGCGAAGAAATAAGATCGCCAAACGCCTTAAATGTGCAAGACGTTGTTGCCGTATCACTCGAATATTATTCATACATCGAAAAATTATCACAATCCATATCTACCAAATTTTCCGTTTAATAATTTATTGTTAAAAAAATATACCCTAAAAATACCCTCCCCTTGGAAACGCCCTTGATATGAGAATATATAGTAGAAATATAATATATTCAGATATTTAATAATCTGTAATTAAATGTATTAATCGTTATATACCTGGCTTGGGTTATGCATCCATTTTCTTAAGACCAAACTTGTCTTGAAAGTGTATGTTAAAAAGAAACAAAATAAGAAATAAATGAATTTCAAATTGATAAACAGTCCATCCTCCGATCCGAGCTCGGATCTGACTGAAGTTAGGACAGTTAAATCTAGATGGTCATATTTTTTTAGTGATTTTTCTATATAAATTCTACAATTATATTAAGTTTACCTAAATTTAACCAAACTGCATAAATGCATTCCGAGATGTATCCTTCAAATGTAAATTACTTCTATTGAGTAAAACTGCAACTTTTCTACTATATTATAAAAAATGAATTGAAAGGGAATATAAAATCTAAAACCTTATTCTAGATATAACCCTTAGTCTTTGTATTCCATGGCATTTTACAAATCCACTAGAAGTTTTATTTGCTTTTCCTATAAATGGCGAAGGTGCCGGCATTGCTGCTGCATCGAACTGGCAAGTTTTTCTGCTAGTTTCGTAATATTGTGTCCCTAGTTTAGTCGATTTCTCTCTTCTATGAATATGAAATGAGATAGAGGGGAAATTATTTTTCCTCTAAAACGAAATTCGACATTTTATCAAAAATCTCCAAAAAATGTATATGTAAGTATTATTACGTTTGTTTCTCAATATAACTATTAAATATTCGATGCGTTATGGGATATAATATTATGTATATTTCATATTTTTATATTTTTTTAAATATTTTATTTATATAAATTTAATCTAAATAAACAAAAAACATTAAAAGCATACCGTCAGTCATGTTAAAGTTAGTTACAACTAAAGTCTCAAAAACGATTCCTTCATCCTTCATCTAAAAGTTAATAGTATTGATAACAATCACGTCATGATATACAGGGTAATAGTATAAGAGAGAGAAAAACAGGTAGTGTTCGACTTAAATATACCAATGTTTTAAATGGCATTGTAAAAAATTAAAGGATTTTATGATAATGTGCGTTTTCATGTAAGGGTGTCAAATTCCTTCAAAGGTTTCCCAGAAATTTACCTGAATTATTACAAGAAGCGAATAGGAAAAGCTTTACGGTATTTATAAGAAAAATCCCAGGAAAAACCCAATTTATTTCAATTGAGGAGGGTCATAAAAAGCTGCTATATATTAAAAGTACTTGAGGTTATTTGGCATTCCTGGCAGTCCGAGAAATTACCCCGGAATTCTTCACAGTGGTAAAACCGAGCGCACAATACCGAGTAAGATTCTTCACAGTGGTAAAACCGGCAGCGCACAATACCTAGTAAGATGTGTGGTTGAGAAGTTGTTTTAGCGTATTTTGCTTATAAAAATCATTATTATTATGTAATCTAATGCAGTTTTAGTGATCTGCTAATATTTTAATGCAATATGAACAAAAACTGTGTCATCAGAAAAAGTTTAATATGCCAAACCAACAAAACAAACCATTATAGTCAAGACTTACAAGTAACCTTGCAGAACTCAACAGACTTTATTCATTACTGTTATAATCTTGCAAATAAATCTATAAGATGTCAGATAAGCATTAGTGAATTAAACCCGAGATTAAACCTAACATGACATCTATGCTATTTTTTTTCAAAGTAAGCAATACTAAATAATTCTTGGACTAACTGTATGAAAGACTTTACATAGTTTAACAAAGAACGTAATCTTCCCGATGAAGCATGTTTGCCAAGACACTGATCATATCTCTTGTATTGAAATGCATAACGTGTAATATACCTTCCATAATACCAACATAATAACAGTACTTCCGTCATTGTTTGTTCTGTCTTTAAAAGAACTCTGTTATATGGTTATATGGCTTCGTAATATTTTTGGGCAGCAGGATGGCGCGTCCCCGCGCAATGTTGGGTACGCAATGTTTGAATTTTGGATTGGAAGATTTCTCGGAAAATTTGGTCACACAAGGTGACCACCGAACAGCCCAGATTTATCTCTTCCGAATACTTTCCTTCGGGGGTTTTTAAAAGTTGCATTGAAGGATGCAAAGCAACTGACGATAAATAGAATTAGCGAAAAAATCAAAAATAGAAATATTAAATGTAAGAAATCAAGGGTTCATTTTAGCTGCAATAGTTGAACACTGAAAAAAATCTGTTTTTATTTAGATTTTTAGAATGAAACCGACTTCGTGAAATACTATTAAATGTTAGTTTACTTTTTAGTTGATAATTTTGTACCATTACTTTTGACGTTAATACGAGCGTTAATATATCTAGTTTCAGTAAAAACAATATATAAAAAAGAGCGAGACTGATATAAAACCGAGTATAAAATAGTTTTTATTTCAGAGGCAGTGTTTTTAACTTATATCATACCAAATTTTTAAATCAACTTCAAAATGTAACTTCAACCTTCAATATTTTGACACTATGATATAAATGTTATCCTGGGGATTTTAAAAATATTATCTAGGGAAAACACAATTTTGTTTGTTTATATTTTATTCTCGGCTTTTAACTAAAAAAACTGGGTTATGAGATATGAGACATGAAACATTTTTTATTATAACAGTTCTGACTCGTATTACGGCGTAATTTTCGTTATCTCGAGATAAGATTTTGAGAAAACAAACAAAGTATGTTTAACGATATGAAATTGATTCATTTGTTATCCTAGGTAAAAAAAAATTGTTCCACGAAAGCTATTTAGCTTATATTAGTAACATTTATATCGATAAATGTTTATAATATTGATGTCAATGAGTTCATAGTTACTTATAATTATACATGAAACCAAATTATATTTCTGTCGAATTCTTAGCAGCAAGTAAACGAGATAGTAAACTACTTAGTTGTGTTTTAGAAAACTTCAGTGTCTTTTAGATATGTTAATTGTAATTCAGATGAAAGCATCTATGAATAAGTATCAGCACAGCTGTTGTTGAAACATGTACAAATTTCATAAAAACATACTACAAATTGCCTAAAATAGAGCAATGAGAATAATTTTAGCCTGTGATAAATACACTAGGTATTCTTAGAAAATTAAATTGGATGAATATAGACATTATTGTAAAATGTAACTATCTGAGTTTTATACAAATTACTCTAATTATGTCTGCTCCACATTTCTTAAATATATTAACCAAATTCATAATCTTAACAAAAGGTGAAACCAAAACCGAGACCAGAACTTTATTTTATGTCAAAAAAATTTAAAATCTTCACCATATTCAATCTTTTAGGGGGTTATAAAATATACGAAAAAATACAATTTGAATATTTATTTAAAAAATAATGATTTGCCTAAATTATTTAATTTAAATGTAAAAATTTTATCCTCGGTTTTATCAGAAATGACCTATATATCATAATTTGAAATATTTTATATGCAATCAAGTTATTGTGATATTGTAAATAGCTGTTAAGCTAAATACATTTTGAAAAAAATAAATAAATCCACAAAATACAAATTCAACAATTTATTCTACTTAACTATAACTTTTAAGTTAGATGTTAATATAGATTTTGCTGTATAATTATTAAAAATATTAAAATGTTAGCCTATTTAGAAGTCTATATATCAAGCTGTACATCTGAACTACATTTGTAAATTTCGGAAAAGCGAATTGGAAATTCTCGCATTTTTAACAAATTTAAACTTTCTTTGATGCTCTCTGAATTACAATTGACTCACATTTGACCAACCTGAATTACATGTGATGTTTTCTGATATACAACTGAGAAATATGAATTACATTTCTTGATCCTCGACTTGATCTTTTCCGAACCTCATTGGACTTTTTGCCTTCTGATGTAATTACTGCGCCTATCCATCCAAGACTGCTTACAGCTCGGTATAGAGTAGATGACCCTAGTACATTCCCCTGTGGTACTTGAGAACTGTTAGTCATTGATTTTCTGACAAGAAATTGTGTTTTACATAAATAACTCTCAAAAGTCTATTTTTCAAATTCACGTAAGTATATCCCAGAGTAAATCGTAATTGGCTGTAATTTTTTTATATAGCTTTAACAATATTTTCACGATCTAGGCTATGGTCTATTAAATCGACTAAGTATGTGTTCATTTATCTATTCTATTGAAATATACCAGACGCAATAAACCTTTTCAAAAATAACAATTTACATATAATTAATAAAATTTTAATATTTTAACCTGCTGTTTGAGATCAAGGAAATATTGAACTTTGACATTATCGCGACCTTGTACCTTTGGTATTGCGTTTGAAATTTACACAAGTGATCCGTTCGAGCATTCGTTTCATCAGATCGGATTAAATATGATATTTTTAACATTTACTTCACTGAATATTACCAAGAATATTATAACAAAATTTAAATAATTAAGTATATCTTCAGCCTTAGTTCCTTTTACTTCGTTGACAACGAGGTTGAATATGAATTTCGCAAAAATATTTGTTTACAGATCTGCAATAAGCTCTGTTTGTGACTAATATTAATATACTAATTAATAATTTATAACCTTGTTTATAACATTTAAAACTTTTTTTGAGATAAATTTTAAAAATAAATTGACTATATGGATTATGTGTTATTAGATAATTATAAAACGATTGCATCATACGAAGGCTGATTCAAAACTAAAAATTTATTTGTTGAGAAGGTTGAAAGTAAGAATATAGAGAAAACACATTTTTTTATTCGGTAATTTCCCAGCTAATTTCTGAACATGTGTTATTTTCAAGGTTTGGTCGAAAGTTTGAAAAAGTTTATAAAAAAAAATCCTCGAACAAACCCTTTATAGAAACACATTCTCCGTTTTTTTAGACATTCTTTCTTACTTTTTCGATAAACTTAGCCTAAAACCTACAAAATATTTTCTAAAGAGTCTAATTAGCAGGGGCGTGCGGCGAAATTTTAAGAAAGATAATCAATTTTCAGAAACTTACCTATTTGTAATGTAATTCGATTTTTTGATCATTTTTTGCAAATTGGTCAATGACGTCATCATGAAAACGTTGATGCTCTGACATATTTTGGAGAAGTTTATTTTCAATGGACAACAGCGATGTATGCGAAAGTCTCTCCTGCCCAGTTGAATTTTTCACATTTTTTATACGTTTAAATGTTCAAAAATTGCGTTCTACTGATGAACTTGTGGCAGGTATTGTCAATAATAATTCACACAATTTAGCTCCTTGTCTTTTAA
Source organism: Kuschelorhynchus macadamiae (assembly GCA_030620095.1). Taxonomy (NCBI): domain Eukaryota; kingdom Metazoa; phylum Arthropoda; class Insecta; order Coleoptera; family Curculionidae; genus Kuschelorhynchus; species Kuschelorhynchus macadamiae. Next base: position 27,262 of record JAUTXW010002273.1, on the reverse strand, counting down.
AAATTGCATTAGTTCCTTAGCATTATTTTTTGCGCTAATGTCATCAGTTTCACTTTTAGTTCAGATCGCAGTAACACTCGGTCGAAGAACTGGCCATAATGAAGAAGAAGAGATTTAAACGCATCTTCTGGAAAAGTTTTTCCTTTAAAGGCATCAAAATTGCAGAGCTCGAGGAATTTAAAATCGTTTAAACCGTTAAGTCTATAGTTTATTTCTTGCTGAATTTGATCGATTATTTCTAAAAGAGGCGTCTGTATGATGTTTGAACATCTCCCACATTTTCTGTTCGAAGACGCTTTTTTGGCTTAACATGGACTTAAAATCGTCCACTTTTTTTAGGCAAAAAGCAATATTATTTGTTTTAGTTTGTAACATATTAAAAACATCATCCGAGAATGGAAATATTTCTGAAAATATGTTCAACAAATAATTAAAATTAACATCTCGTTTCAAACAGTCCAAAAACCCTATTGCTTCTGAGTCCCACGTTTCATTATTTTCTATTATATTCTCAAATAGTTCAATCAGTGATTCACGATTTTCAGATACTGTTAACACAAGTCTTCCATTATAGTTCCACCTAGTAGGAGCTACTTTGGGCGATTATTTGTGGACAATGGAGTCCAAAGCTTGTGTACGTTTGTTGACTTGGAAAAAAAAGCAGCCATGCCACTTAAAGTAACGAAAAATGCTTTATACTCTTTAATATGATTGATGGACTGGGATAAAACTAAATTTAATTTATGAGCAAAACAATGGACAAACACACAACACTCGGGAAAGTTTCTCGAACTTTAAGTTGCAGACCCCCTAATTGTCCTGTTATCACTGCAGCTCCATCATAGCTTTGAGCAACTAATTTTTTCTCTCCATTAATTTCTTTAGTAACGTTATAAACTACGGTATATAATGCATCTGCTGTAAGATTTTCGGACACATTCTTAAAACCTAAAAATCGCTTTTGAATACTTCCGCCTGTTTTAACGTAGCGTATTACTATAGATAATTGGCTAAAATTAGTGATATCAGTTGTTTCGTCCAGAATAATAGCAATGAACCGCGCCTCGCCAAACTCCTGCTTAATTCTTTTTAGAATAATGGTTGCAACAGCGGAAATTAAATCACTCTGGATTCGATTCGACGCGTCCACGAAAAACGCTAGACTGCTCTAAATGATTTTTTAAGCAATCATCATATTTAGTCATTAAACTAAGTAAATCTTGAAAATTTCCTCTATTTGAAGAAACCCTCATGACCTCTAAATCCCAATTCGTGCTGTACGAGAAAACAAACAACATTGATAAGTCTTCTTAACACTTGCCTATTTTTATCGACTAGTTCATTGTGTTGGCGGTGACAAATTTCCAACTGTTTATTAAGGGCGTGTTCAATTCTGGTTTTGCCGAAGACTTTTTCTTTTATGACGGCCTGCAAATGAGCTTTGGACATAATGTGTCTTTTTACAGCTTTATGGAAATTGTTTAAATCGGAAAAACCAGTTTTATTTCAGAGACCTTTTTCATTTTCAAAAAGTAAACATGGCCAACAAAATAATTTACTTATATTTTCACACCCTGTTAGCTATTTAAATTGTTTTTCCGGATAAAAATGTCTAATACAGTTTTTCATTTTTGTGGTTCAATTTTTTATAGGCGGTTTTGCCCTTCCTTTGGAAATTATTTGAAGCTTATCAGCGAAGTTTAATGTTGAAAATCCCTTTATTATTAAGACACACACTCCTCTTACTAAATTTTCCAACATTCAGCGTTTTTACCGACAGCCGAAGTTGACGGAATTTGCATATCCACGTCCGTATTATTGTATTCCATATCGCAGCATGCACGACGCGACGTAAGTATCATACAACACACGGATAGCCGTTCAAACAAAGAACCTACTCCAACGATAGCTTCCGCCCCCACACGCCCAAGCACGCAATTGAAATGCAAAAATTGCAAACAGCCGGTGGAAAGTTCAATAACCTCTGGCTCGATTCACAGGAAATCAAGCATACAGGACTTGGCTGCAGAAAAGCTAGCGGCCCGCATAAGTTTAATTCGATTTTTTAAAATGGCTCCCTCGGAGTCAAGGCCTCATTTATTATGGACTCGATAATTAAGATAATATTTTAGCATTTTTAATATCAACTAATTTAATGGTTTCCTATTTCAAAAATTTTTTATGGGGAAGCACTGCTTCCCTTGCTTTTATGGGCTGCACACCCCTGCTAATTAGTTTCCACTTTTACATTTTTTTTTAATGTTAGACTTTTGACTCGGCTTTTGAGTAACCCTATTTCGAATTTATCGAACGGTAAGTTCGAAGGAGTTATTGAAATGAGAGTTTTGGTACGAGCGGGATCGAACCCGATCACTAGTCCATTGCGCTAACCAATTTTTTTGCACTATCGCACCACTGATAAGCAATCCGTTAGAACTTGTACATATTCACACCCACCAATATCATATCATAACCATTGTTGATCCTGCCAAATATTCTAACCTTATGGCGCGGCCTTCCTGACTGAACGTCAGATCTGCTATTAGATACCGTCCATATTAGTAAATTTTATAATTTTTAACGTTATCCCCGTATAAGCCAAATTTTGAATAGAAGTATTTTATCAGTTTGTTTTCAAACTGTGAATTATTTTTTTTTTTTAGAAATATTTATAATCAACAGCAAAAGTTATGGTACGAGCGGGGATCGAACCCGCACCTCTGGATCACTAGTCCATAGGAATGCCATAAGATTAGAATATTTGGCAGGATCAACAATGGTTATGATACTGGTGAGTTTGAATATGTACAAGTTGTAACGGATTGCTTCTCTGTGGTACGATAGCGCAATTCGTCAGAACAATGGATGAGTTTGCATATGTACAAGTTCTAACGGATTGCTTCTCTGTGGTACGATAGCGCAATTCGTTAGAGCAATGGACGAGTGATCCAGAGATGCGGGTTCGGTCCCCGCTCGTACCATAACTTTTGCTGTTGATTATAAATATTTAAAAAAAATTGTTTCTGTTGTGTTATGTTTACGGTATGTCAATCTATAAATCTGACTTTACAGTTTTTTTGTATCGAACAGGGTCGAGTACAGTGTATTTCAGAGTAGATATCAGTTATTAAAAAATCTGTAGAGTAGCTAAATTGTTTTTTGAAAATAATAAAATAAAATACTTAAAATCTTAAATCCTATTTTTAAATGTGTTACCACACTCTTGACAAAGCTACTTATTGGTAACAGTCTACCCTACTATTGCAATGTGAACAACAGTAGATACATTTAAAAATGGATTCTAGATACCCGACATCTAGCTAACGGAACAATATGTATTCTTCAATAGCTTTCCTACCCAATGTAAAGACATAATGTGCATGGTATGGCTTTTAATTCCAATTGAAACTTACTATTTTTAAAACATTTTATTTATCAATTTCGATATCAATTCGGTCCTCGGCACACTGTTTTTTTGTTTCATGTTTCTTACAATACTCGGTACAATACAATACGTGAATTTAATATGGCAATTTTTAATATCTATTTTCGATTTTAACACCAGCAACCGAGCCAGATCCTTGGTGAAATATTGGTGAAGGTATCGGTTATGTCATTTTGATTACCAGGCAGTATGTAAATATTAATTTAAATGTTAAGACTATTAAACTTTATTTTTGTGGACTGGATATGAATATTTTTAATATTTGTTTATCTATTGATAATCGAGTTGGTAAAAATGATTTGATCTACTCCGAAATTTACTCCATATCACAATGCAAGACAAATAAATAATTTCTTTTTTTTTTCCGGAAGTGTACTAATTTTCAGGAATTATTTTTTAGTAAGATATACTATATGCATTTGACCTGTCATTAAAACGAAATATTCGAGGAAACATTACTTTAACAAGTTATTTATTTTTTTAGAGGTAATTTATTTACAAGTAATACTTTACAAACTTTGCCAATATAAGGAGTATAAAGACCTTTTTAAATATTGATGTTACAGCATATTTAATTATTAAACCAACTAAATTATACTTACAGCTATCGCGCTCTTTCTTTACAGCAAACCTAACCTATCCTAACTAGTTTAATTATTATTTTTACTTTTCAGTTCAATAGTTTATAAATAAGTGCTTGTTTTTAGAAATATTTTGTACTTTTTAGAATTATTTTTTACTCACCCTGTATTAGACATATATGACACAATAATATTGTACTCACATTCGGGTTTATGTATGTATAAAAAAATATTTTTTTACGTTTATCTTGTACTTTTTAGCATACTTTTTTACGCACCCTCTAGAAGACATTCACGATTGGACACCATAATATTGTACTTTCATCGGGTTCATGTAAGAATACTTACCAAAAAAAATATTTTTTACGTTTATTTTATTTTAAACATTTTTTTCAAACACTCTATATAAAACATTTACGATTAGACACCATAATATTGTAGTGAAATCGGGTTTATGTATGTATACCAAATCTCAATCCGATAACAGGAACTGCTCCAAAAGTTATTTGCATGATTTCACCCAACAAACATACATTCTAACATACACGTTAAATAAAAGCTTTTAAAAAGTAACAAGTACCTTAAGTTTAATATAATTTATTTCCTAACCTTGTGAACACGGTTGATACATGAGAGCCAGGGCGATCCTAAGACACCTAGGGAGACCCGAATCCTGGACAATCCAAGGATATTCGGGGAGATTCAAGGAAATTCGAGGAGATCCAAGGAAATTCGGGGTGATCCGGGGCAATTCGAGGAGATTTCGGGGAGATCCACGGAAATTCGGGGAGATCCGAGGAGATTTCGGGGAGATCCGAGGAAATTCGGGGAGATCTGAGGAGATCCAAGATGATTTCGGGGAGATTTTCTAGGGGGCAATCTTTCGTTCCAAATAAATTGCAGTGAGTACCCCCTCGCTTTATCTGTATCATATATATTTTTTATAGTTTAAAAGAAAATTTACCTTAATTTGTCAGTTCTATTGTTTAAGTACCTCTAACTTATTTGTAAGTTATAATTTATAAACCTGTAGCCAATATTTTAAGATTAATCAAAGTCTTGTTACACCTCACAATGCTAATATAGTATAAATCTCAACTGCACCTACATATCTGGTTTTAATAGGGAGTAAGCACTTAATCAAAAACCCTGCACAAATAGAAACCACCAAACTAATTTTCCCTTTGATATATATTCTTTAAATCCGTGAATAGTACGATTCTCATTTATTTACTCGAATATTATAATTAACCAAAATAAAATAATAAGTTTCGGAATAAATAGTAAATCGAGTAGTAAGTTAAAACTAGCTGGCCCGGCAAATCTTGTTCTGTATGTAAGTTTGAAAAATTAAATCTACTATGAGATCATAGGCGCTCGCAGAACCATTTCTAGTGGGGGCCATGATGATCAAAAACAACTGATGACTAAAAACAGAAAGGTTATTAGTATTGTACTTGGTACATAGGTTCATAATCCTAACCCTAAAAGCGGCCGGAAAAAGATTACATTTTGTCCAGGGGGGGGGGCAAAACCAATTTTTTTAGCATAATATATATGCCATACACAATATTTGTATTTTCCACTGGGATAGGTGCCCCCCTTACCCCCCTCCCCTCTCCAGTGCGACCATGTCTGAGAACCAGATATCTAGCTATCGCACCGAGAATAATTTGAATCGTTATGCATATTGAAACAATTGCTGTGATCTATTAATGTATCATTGTATAGGTACTTTTTATTAATAGTACCTACCTTATTAAATACAATGTTATTATCTATCCTTCGATAGCTTGTCCAATTAAACCAAAACAAAATGTGTACAGCTATGTCTTTAATCTTAGTTAAGCGATAATCGAGGCGATACTAATAATAGAAAGATCAGTGTATTAATTTGTTCCTTGGTACTTTTATTTTTTTGTTTCGTATCTCGTACAATAAAATACGTCAATTTAGTGAGGAAAGTTGCTATTTCGAGATTCGGAACTGTCCCCAATTTTTTGCCATTGGCGAATGCGCCGGTAACGCCATTTGCAAATATTTTCTCCTGCAATGTATCTTCCAATAATTTCCCCTTTTAAGTTCTCTGTCTAAACACCATGATCACACCTGATCTTAACACGAATTCGAAAAGAATATATTAAAATATAAAACATATTTTGTGATATTATTATCATCGTCATATATCCTATTCAGTCCATAACACTAAATTTTTTTTGTAAACAAGTTAGTAAAACAAAAAATATCACTTTCTGGCAGTTCATTCAAATTTTCGTATCAGAATTAAAGAAAAACTTCATTCTTCCGTTCTTGGGTGTTCACCACTCAGTGGAAAAAAAGGAGATTAAAGTGTAATTTTCTGAAGTTTTTTATGATCTCTGCATAATTTTCATAGTTTAATAGAAAATTTACTTTTATTCGTTAATTACTTTTACTACTAAACTTATTTGTAAATAATAATTTACAAACCTTTTGCCAATATTTCAAAATTAATCCAAGTCTAGTTTCACCGCACAATTCTAACATAGTATTAATCTCACTGCACCTACATCACCGTTTTTGATAGGGAGCAAAATGCACTGGATCAAAAACTCTGCACAAGTAAAAACCAAACTAACTTTTCCTTCCGACATGCACTCTTTTTTAAATTAGGGAATCGTGAGATTCTCGTCATCACCCGCACTATTCCACGTAAACTGTTTAAATTAATTTATAGGAATAATATAATTACCCACAGAAATGAATATGCTGTAAATTAAAATACTCCGTCTCAAACGCAGTCTGATTTTGTCGTGTTAAGCGCCCGACACATCGCCTTCGCGCTCTCCCGACCGACTGAAATGACGATCGGCTGACGAGTGTGGACTGCGAACTACGAATGTCGAATACGAATCTTTTATAAAAGCTCGATTTCACTATGCTTTGCTGAGAGAGGACTATTATTGGAACATTTAAGAAAAGGGGGTGTAGTTCAATGTCAAAAATGTTTGGCTGTCTTTTCGGTTAGGTCATATACTTTACTTTATATTTAGATAGCTTGAACATAATTATATTTTTGTACTTTCTGTACTTTCGGGACTAAAGTATATTCTTTAGGCCCGCCTAATAGGGACTAAAGATGTTCATTTATCCTAAGGGACTAAAATATATTTTAGCAACACATAATTAAAGAATCGGTAAATTTCTTTACCCGGAACTTCCCTCGTTATGAATTATTACTTTTATTGGGAAAAGTGAAGTGTGATCCAAATTAGTTCAGTACATAGCCACAGTATATACGTGTTACATATACTGTCTCTTCATTTTTATTGGGCGCTATTTTGTTCCATCATATTGGATTCCTACCAATATGTTTACCATTTCCTTTCTACCTATGTCACACTTGGCTTTTGGGCATAATTTAAAATAAATTCAATAAGTATCCCATATTCACATTTAATTGTTCTGCAAAATTTAAAATTAATTGAACAAAATTTTATTCCATTGATTTTTTAAAAAATTTATTTGGCCCTCATTTTGTTTCGGCCTCCTAAATTCAAACCCATATTATCAGTCTTTACCTACTTCGTTGGTCCGCAGATATCCCAGATATTAAGTTTCTGAATGGTTTTCATTAACGATCCTTTTGTTGTTATGTTAGAGTGGTGCATTATTAAAGGACCTTTTTTAAATTGCCGACGTTTGGCCAATTTATTGTTGCTTCCTCAGGACACATAGATTTTATACCCTGCATGAAACCTATAATAGTCTTTACCAACTCCATTGGTCCCTAGATATTACTCAACCCCAAATAATACACCACTCTAACATAACAACAAGAAAATCGTTAACGAAAACCATTTAGAAATGTAATATCTGGGAAATATCTGCGCACTAACGGAGTAGCTAAAGACTAATAATGTGGGTATCAAGCAGGATATAAAGTTTATGTGCCCTGAGGATGCATCAGTAATGTTGCGAAACGTCGACAATTTAAAAAAAAACTTTTGTTTTTTTTGCTGGATCCTAACCTCAAATAATACACCACTCTAACATAAAAACAAAAGGATCGTTAACGAAAACCATTTACTAACTTAATATCTGAGAAATATCTGGGCACAAAAGTAATATGAAGACTGATAATGTAGGTTTCATGCAGGATATAGAATCTACATATGTGTATTGAAGATGCATCAATAAAGTTGCGAAACGTCGACTTTCTAAAAATAGTCTTTTGTTTTTTTTACTGGATGATAACCCCAAATAATACACCACTTAACATAACAACAAAAGGATTGTTAACGAAAACCATTTAAAAATTAGTATCTGAGTAATATATGCGGAGTAAAAGTACTGATTACATGGGTTTCAGTACTGATAATACGTGTCCTGAGGATGCAACAATTAAGTTGCGAAACGTCGGCAATTTAAAAAATTACTTGTTTTTTTTTACTGGATCCTAGTCCCAAATAATACAGCACTCTAACAAAATTTTTTAAACATTTTTCCGCCATATTGGATTTTTACCAAAACATTATCAGACCATCCCCATATTATACCGCCATTTTGTTGAAATAAATTGGACAAGCAGTTTTTTCATAATTACTTTTTAAACATTTCACTACGCCGCCATTCTGGATTCTTACCAAAATATTAGGTCATAGGCATACGACCCCTAATTTTTGATAAAAATTTGAAGTCAATCGGATAAGTAGTCTTTAAGCTATGCCGCGAACTGACAGACAGACAGACAGACATACCGACAGACGGATGCTAAAATGTGAAGACGTGTAACGTGTTCTTGTACAAAACATGAAATCAGTAGTTTTTCAGGCTGATGTCTTAATATTTTATTGAGCCTCCATTTTGTTTCACCATTTTATATTCGTACCCAAATTTTATCAGTTGATTCCTGTGTAATATTTGATGTTTGTACAACATTTCAGGTAAACTGGCTGTCAGTTATAATTTTGATGTAGTAAATAAAATTTCCTACTTTTTCGCTGATCTTAAAAAATCGGTAAATTGGGTTCACCCAGAGCTCACCTCGTAATGAATCTTCCCATTTATTAAGAGAAGCAGACAGACTAACGGAAATGAAAGAACATCTTTTTCGGAGTATAGGGACTAGACTTCTGACTCAGAAGCAAAGCTCTGCAAAAATCTAGGAGGGCAATTTTTTCACGATTACAAGTTTTTCTTTTACGAGGGAAGTAAAGATATAATAATATTAAAGCGCTCTATTTAAAAAGTCATATTCTTGATTCATGTTGTTTTGAGAAACCCTGTATGTCAAAAATTATTTCACAAATATACAGCGTATTGATATCTACAAGTTTCAAATAAAATATTTATTCTTCTTATTGCTTTAAATATCGCTTAATTCCCTCCACCCTCTTTCACTTTGTAATAGGCTTAACATCAAAACACCTAACTAATAAATACATACAGTGAGGACATAAGGTCCATTGCCCCCGTCTAACTTTTGATCCTCTCGATATGCCTGAAACTTTTTTTAATAGAAGGGGGGTCCAGTGAAGCATCGTTTTAAAGGTCTTTTTATTCTTAATTCACCCCTGATTTTCAAAAACTGATAAAGCGAATATTAAAAAACTAAAACAAGCAGAAAAAAAACGTCAAATTTTCATTTTAAAAAATATTGTAAATGTCTGCCGTGCACCTCTTGACTAATGAACATCTTGTTAGTGCAATTCGTCTAGAGAACCTGGAGCCATTTTGAAAACTAGAGATTTCACATAGGCCCATAGAAAACAATCAAGGGGTGTACGATCTGATGAGCGAGCTGGCCACTCTGTCGGACCTCGACAACCCATCCATCTATCCGATTAGGTTATATCCAAGTGTTTTCTAGTTCTAACGTGGCGGGACACCGTTCCGTTGAAACGTAATAATCAATAAGTGGAGTGGTGGTATCCTGCAGGACTCGTATATTTGTGGGGCCGTTTAAATTTCCTTTCAAAAATATGGCACCTATGATATGGTCACCTAAAATACCCGCCTAAACATTTACTTTTTGGGAAACTGGGTACGTCCTTCGAGAAACGCATGGGGGTTTTCATCACTCCAATATCTACATTTTTGAGTATTGACTTTGTGCTTTTATCACTAAAACAAATATATATGGCGCAGTTCAATGGGATTTGCTGTGGTTCTTGTTGTTGCCATAAACTTGCAAAATTCTAGTCGCCTGTTAGGGTCATCTTCGGTTAATTCGTGGACAATTTTCGTTTTATAAGGATGAAATTTATTGGATTATAAAATGTTCTTAACGGACGAACGCGAAATATTGCATGTCTCAGCTACTTGCTTAGTACATTGTCTAGGATTTACGACCATTTCAGCTACGACCTGAACTTTCACGTTTTCTCTAATTTTGAGCCCCCCAGACCTTGGGGCATCTTTTACCACCCATATTACTAAAATTTTTGACAATAAATTCTGAAAGTATTTCCTGCACATGGGTCGTTCCGGAAAGCGTTCATTCAGTGGCGCAACTGGACATAGATTTTTGGGGGGGCTCAAGCCCTGACACTTAAGATAATATTGATTATAGGATAAAACCAATTTTAACCATTTTTTCGTACGGCTATGATTTAATGATAAGCTCCCGATATTGTCTAAGTTTTTATGTTTCGGCTATATATGATTTGATTAATATCTATGATAGCTGTCAAAAAATATATATGTTTTTAATAAATTACGATACTTAAAGTTACATACAACGATGAAACTAGTATATAAAATTTTTAGGGGGTTTAAAGTTATCACTTCTCCTGTATAACATATGTTTTACTCGACCTATTAATAGGAAACCTGCCAAAATGCCTCCTCCTTTTTGATCTACCCTGTATACCAGCCCAAGTAGCACAGATAATCATATATGGGCTAAAATGCTGTGATATTTGCTAACATCTCTGGCTAATTAGCTAAAATTGCTAGCCCAAATAACAGTTTTATTACAGTATAAATGGGGTTAAAATGGCCAATTGGCAATTATACGACCCACTCTTTTGATTTTATGGTTGAGTTTATTAGCTACTTTTTGACTTTAAAATCGAGCTTTTTTAGATGAATTCTGATTTGTTTTTTAGCCGAAATTTGAGTAACATTTTTTCCGAAATTTACCTAAATAATTTCTCATTTTTTGCCTTTTCTTCATTTATATGATAAATCATCAATTATTGTTTCAAATTATGTAGAAATAGTATTAACAGAGCCAATCAGTGTAAGAATTTATGAGCGAAGAGAAAATGCAAACAACAAATCATGGTTTCGTAGACTATGACTTATTGTGTAAAATATTCATTTGACGGTTGGTGGGGACAAAAAGCACTTGGGTGGGAACTTTTACTGTTAAAATAATCTAATATAGGTATGTAAAACAAGCGCCCCTTCTTGAAACTAAACATTTCGTTTTCTACACTTTTTTTTTACGTTTTTATTGGTAGAAATAATATGTTTGTTTAAAGTGATCAAGTAATGGCTGCTAGGTTTTAGTTTAATTTTAATTTCAATCATGACGGATTATAAAAAGCTTTGGGTTATTTTTTAAGCAAATATTCCTTGAAATTGGCCACCTTGTAAGCAAATACTTATCAAATGGGAAAAATTTTGCCTTTAATACTCGCTAAAAAATGGCTAATTTAAGATCCAGGAGCCAGCGTAACAAAATTAAACGACAATTACCCTAAATCGGCGTTTTTCTATAATATGTAGTAAATATTTAATCTTTTTTTTAGATATGTTGTATGGCATATAATTTATATTTCGTTTTTCTAAATAAATCTTCAGTTTGGTTAGGTATAGTTTTATAGATTATAAACGTATATTTGAAAATGTGGCATTTTTGGCAATATTAAAGCAAAAAAAAAAGCGAAATAAAACTACCCAATTTTAATTTAATTTTGAAACAAAAATATGATAATAAAAGCCATATCTTTTAATATCAATTTTTGTTGTCTTAAAATATTATAATCTCGCATTCTTATATACCTATTATTACTATAATTAAACTTAAATACTTGCTAAAATATGTTTGGTTGGCATTTGAGACAAATGGCTAATTATTGATTATATTCTGACCTCGAGTTCTATTGATTAAAAATGCCATATTCTGGCATTTTAAACAGCTATCCTTACTATAATTTAACTTCAATACTTACTACAATATATCTGGTTATATTGTGGCAACAAAATTGACAGATATTTCTACTTTTTGGCCGTCCAATATTACAAAAAAAGCTGGAGGTTTAATTATCCTATAAAAGATATTTTTTGGCCAAGTAATTATGCTATAGCCTATCCACATTAAAAACTGCTACTTTTGGAGCCAAAAACTCTAATTTGAAGCGAGCTTGCATGGCTAGAAAACAAACCAAGAATCATTTGCCAAAATTTGACAGATCTTTGGTTTTTATGTGTTTTTTATGGATAACTGTTAGGCAAAAAAGCTCATCAGCTAATTTGTGGTACTTGGGAGACGAACATGGTTTTGATACAAAAAATTAAATAACAGAAGTTTCGCCGTTTTTTCGAATATCACCTCAATTTTATTTTAAATATGTATAGTCGAGAAATATTAAGTATCTACATCAATGGCTTCCATGATGTTTCAATGTTAGAACATTTAACCTACCTATTTCTGTTTTCAGTTTGACTATTATCGGATTTGCGTAATCAAAATATGATTTTTTTCACTCTTTTAAACCCCTTAAAACAATATTGCTTACACTTTTCACTATTTCTCAAATTTTTATTATCCATAACTTTAAAATAAGCGCGCCCTTACGTTTTCGTAAGCCCAGATAGTGTCCAATTAAATTGGTCAAAAGTATACAAGATGCGAAATTAGAAAAAAACCTGTTTATTTCGTAACTAAAAAACGGAAGATACAAGAGAAAAATAAACTATGCTACGGAAGAATACCTTTTTACCCATTTTTACAAACAAAATGGAGTTTAAGTGTTTTGGTTGGTCCTTGGCAATCGCCTGGCGGGGTGGCTAATTTTGGGGTCGGGGGGGGGGGGGCTAAGCTCCCCCTAGCCCCCCCAAGTTGCGGCACTGCGTTCATTGAAGATGCGAACTGTAGCGAGATAATTCCAGTTGGCCTCGCCAAAGATGATAACTGCTTCGATTTTATCTTCTAACGAACGAACACTTTTAGAACACTTGAAAAACATGTTTCAAAATGTCAAATTTTAGAAAACCAAGGCAACGACAATTGATTATTGCACTTGATAGAAAAAAGTGCAGCACGGAACCACGTATCAGAAAATGAAATTTAACATTGTTATTGGTCATCATCTGCTGAATCAAATGTTTTTAAAACCAGGAGTTGAATTAAGAATAAATAGACCTTTAAAACGATATATCACTCGACCACCCTTTCCATAAAAAAAGTTTCGAAACTGCACCGAGCGGTCTTCTTACATTTAAAACTGTAATTAAAAAAAAAAAAATGGAGAATTTGCTCATATATTGTCGTTCCAAATTTCGTTGCAATATACAGAGCGGTTAAAAAATTAGACGGGTGGTGACGAACTTTATGTCCCCACTGTATATTTTTGTATGGAAAGACGCTCTTCTCACTCAGGAATTAAAAAATATATATTCTATTAATTGATTTTTTTCGGACCGCCTGCGCCTGTATAATCGATCGTCCCAGTCACCCTCATTAATATTTCTTGCTCTTATTACTTTGTTGATATCTATTTTTCGAATTCTGGATAATGAATAGAGTTAGAAAAACTGTTAAATAATAAAGTTATAGAGTTTATTACGTAGGCTATAAGAAAATATTTTATATGTATACAAAATGTCTCAAAAATGTGTTGATCACCCAACATACACTGGCACATGCACTCTGTATAATATATGTCAGTAAAATATGTTGACCTGATAATCTTTTTATCAGGACGCTCTGAAAAGGACGGATGGCAGTCCTAAGTAAAGCATATTCATCATTCTGATGCATTTTGTAACTTATTCGATCAAAAGTGCAAACCATTTTGGTAAGTCATACCGGTTAGTGTTTCTGACCAACTCAGTTTGTCAAAAATTATTACGCAAATATAAAGCTAAAATATACCTAAAACTTTTATATAAAATATTTGAACTGACGGCATAAAAATATTTGAATTGATGGCTGAATAAGAAACTTATATAAATGCTCGATTTAACTATATTTTGCTGAAAGGGAAAGGGGTTGTGGTTCAGTATCAAAAATGTTTGGTTAAACTTTCAGTTATGTCATACTTTATTTATATTTAAATAGCTTGAACGTAATTATATGTACATTTCAAGACCAAGTGAAAAAGATCGGTAATTTTCTTTTACCCGGAACTTCCCGCGTTATGAATGTTTCCTTTTATTAAAAATGATGAAGTGTGAGCTAATTTAGTTCAGTACACAGTAATTTAATAACATATATACTATTTTTTCAAATCATCATATTGGATTCCTTTCAATATTTTACCAGTTTCTATCTATGCCGCAACTTGATTTTTGGGCATAATTTAAAATAAATTCAACAAGTAGATTTTATATTAACATACACTGCCATTTGTTGTTGTTGAATTCGTACCAGTACCAGGCCGCCATTTTGTTTTGCTATCTTATATTCATACCAAAATGTTATCAGTTTATTCCTATGTGACACTCGAGTTTTGTGCAAAACTTGAATTGGATAATTAGTTTTTTTTAATAAATGTTGTAAAAATGTTTTTAATGATTTAGTAGGCTGTCATCTTGTTCCGACATATTCGATTTTTACCAAAATATTAGCAGATCATCCCCATATGGCCCTTAATTTTTGACTAAAATTTGAAGTCACTCTGATAAGTAGTTTTTAAACCACGCCGCGAACTGACAGACAGACAGACGGACTGACTGACGGAATTGATAAAAATATTTTGTGGCATCACAACCACCATTTTGTTCCCCGATCTCGAATTCGTACCACAGCTTTACCAGTTAATTTGTATATAACACTTAATGCGTGCACAAAATTTGAAATTAACCTAATAAGTAGTTTCATTTCAAGCCGATTTTTTAAATACTTAATTAGGCTGTCACTTGGTTTTTTAGGGACGCCAAAACCTGAAAATATTTTATTTGGCCGCCATTTTGTTCCGCCATCTCGAATTAGTACCACAGTTTTACTAATTCATCTCTATACCACAATTAATTATGTCACACAATTTGAAGTCAGTCCATTAAGTAGTTTTTTTAGGCTGAACTTTTAAATATTTTATTAAGCCCCCATTTTGTTACGCCATCTTGGATTGGTAGCAAATTTTGCCAGTTGATTTTGTGCAAAATTTGAGATACATTGGATAAATAGTTTTTTAGCAATAACTTTAACATTTCAATAGGCCTCCATTTTGTTTTACTACATTGGATTTTTCCCAAAATATTACGTTATCTTCATATGACCCTTGATTTTTGACCAAAATTTAAAGTCAATCGGGTAAGTAGTTTTTTAGCTATGCTGCGAAGAGACAAACCGACAGAAGACAGACCGACGGAGTTGAGTAAAAATGTTTTTCGGCATCTAGGGACCCTGAAACGTAAAGATTTGAAAAAATCTCGGAAGGTAATTTTTTTACGATTACAATACAAACTACTTGTTTGGTAATAACAAGTTATTACCAAACAACTATATGGATTTATAAATTAGGTTATTTATATTTAGTAAAATTCTGTAAGTTGTGTGTAAAGGCGTATTTATCGATTTTTTTTATTTGTTTTTAGTTTATTTTCATATAATTATTATTTATTTTTTAATTTTATTTATATAGCCTATACAAAATAAAGTATATATTTTATTATTTTCTTTCATAAAACCGTCTTATTTCAGGAAGTGGGATGTTATCGCACATTTAAAAATTTCATTAGATCGCCACTATCATTTGCCGTAAATTGACACTAAAATTTTACATTTGATTTTTATGAAAACTTAAATTTAATTGTATAAGCAGCTTTTTGATATTGAACTTTTAAATAATTTATGGCCATTTTGTTCCGCCATAACGGCTTCTCACATTTTGTGAGGTCGCCATTTTGTTTTGTTATATTGGATTTTTATTAAAAATCCTTCTATTTCATCCCTATATGACTCTTTATTTTCTACCAAAATTTGAAGTCAATCGGATAAGCAGTTTTTCAGGTATGCTGGTTACAGTTAGAACGACAGACCCACATAAATGGGAGAACATGTTTTTCGGGATCTAGAGTCCCTAAAACGCAAAAATCTGCTAAAATTTCGGAGGATGATTTTGTCAGAATAACAATACTTCCCTCTTACAAGAAAAGTATTTTTTTTAATACTCTGTTTCAGATTACTATGAAGAAACTGCATTATTCTGGTGAATTTTGCAACCTTCGATCAAAAGTGCAAACCATCTTGCTGAAGTCAGACTAGTTGGGTTGCGACCTGCTAAAATTTTGGTGTAGGGAATATTATTTTTGTAGAGCTTACGAAAATCTAATAATATTTAAAGCACCCTATTTACTGCTTGATTCATACTTTCTTTGATCAACCCTGTATATCAAAATTTATTTCACAAATATACAGCGTATTGATACCAACAACTTTCACATAAAATATTTATTAACTCTTGTAGTTTCAAATATAGTTTGCTACCTCCCCCCTTTCAATGCAGCAACTTTCTGATAGGCTCAACACCTAACTAGTAAATATACATATTTGTATATGGAAAGACATTTCCCACCTTTGCTTCTCTCTCAAAATAGTACAGATAAATTCTTTTACTCGTTGATTTATTTGCGAGGAGGTTAAATTAATATATCTTTTTTTGCTCATTGATTTACTTGCAGGACGTTACCCCTCAGGAACGTCTGCCAAAATCGCTACTGTCGATGCATAACAATAAAATATCGATAGATAGCAAACTATCGATATCTAAAATGTACCAATAGGTGAATTGCTATCGCCCATCGATAGGTAAAACTTATTATCGTCCATCCCTAGTCCTGGGTTCGAATCCTAGATGGGTGCACCACTTTTCAAGCCTGCAGCCATATTGGTTGGTAATAAAGTCCAAGTGTAAAATTGCGCCACCCCATTCACGCTGATTGACGCCGAATGTGGGTGGATAGGGGTTGTTGATGCAGATACACACATGTTAGTCGGTAGGTTACTTGATTGATCAAAGGCACACCGTAACCCAAGAGTTAACAGCTCGAGGGTGGGGTTGGGCCGGGATCAAGAATGACCGAGGTCCGTGGTTCGAAACCCACGTTAAGCTGTAAATCTGTCCAGATTGGTCACTCCCATGACGGAAAGAAGACGTTCAAATAATCCAGCAAAGCAAGAAAGGAATTTAGGAAATTCATCCGCCAAGGGTGTAAAATAGGGGGTGAAAGTTCGAAAATAATTATTTGTCTATTAACTTGAACTTTAGCACAAATAGTTTTCAATAAAAATACAAACATAATAAGGTGCTAAGGTGCTTCAAATATATATGACTCGAACACATTATTCTCTTGGGCGAAACCGCGATGGGGCATGTTTGTCATTAATAATCTTTTTTGATAGATATATAACGATTTCCTCGGAAATAAACTGTAATGACTGATTTATAAAATTCAATAGAATAAAGCTTTTTTAACAGAAGCTTTATAAGAGTAGCAAGGACAAATTTATTTCTTAAATAATTAACATACTGTGTTTATTTGTTCTTTAAGGTGAATTATAGTAAGAAATATTTTATTATTCCAATTACTACTTCGTTTAAACTAAAGAAATGTCAATAGGTATGTACACAAAAATATATTTTTAGTTCTATTATTATATTTTGAACTTGTTTTTAATATTTTATATTATTTTTCGTTTCGTTAAAAAATGTATAAGGACTTCATTTAGTTGGATTTGTGGATAATATTTCTATTTGCCTAACTATAGTCTTAATTTTATTCTATATTTATTTATTTTTGGAATTTAAATTTAAAACAATCATTGAAAATTAATACTAGAAACGTGCTTCTTGAGTCATAGCTTTCAACATAAACAACATATAACAACAGATAACATATCAATAGATTACATGGAAATAGAAAAAAACAGGAAAAATTTAAAACAAATGACTATATAATTGTTTTTCCACATACTGTCTGTTTTTTGCTATACACAGTGTGTATCGCATTTGAATGTTTGCAACAGTATTTCGGACGGCGCGGCGTCACTGTTATTAAGACTAATAACTCCTTTACAAATTTCTTGTTTTAATTTACTTACAAAATAATTAGTTCTATTTTTATACACTCTATCTTTAAGTGTGCTCCATAAAAAATATTCTGAGGGTGTCAAATCGGGACTTCGTTGTGGCCATGGAATCTCACCATTACTATGTATACTTAAATTAAATTGCTCGTGAAAAAATGCTTATATATTCTCCAGATTGGCATGGACTATTATCTTGTTGATATACCAAGTCCACACGAATATGTTCCGAAAGATCATTGAGTTTTTTTAATAATTTGATTTCTTCAAAGGTTTAAAAATGTTTATCTATTCAAATAGTGGTCAAAAAACACAGGTTATATTATGCAGTCGTTTAATAACACCCCACACTTTATCACTTTGATGTCCTTGCCTTTTAATTTGCTTTACCAAATGTTTAAATCACCCCAATTTTGGTCAAACATTTTCTTGTTTGGTATCCTTGCCATGGAAGATTTTCGGCGATATTCTCTTAATGCAAGTGCTGGATTTTTATTATTTTTAATGTAACAGTGCTCTTGACTTAAATATTGAGCCATTTTTTAGAATAGAGTAAGTAAACACCAATACAAGGAAACGTTTTTAAAGTCTAATTATTTTAAATCTAAATTATTTCAATAAAACAACAACCAGTAAAAACACAAATAAATTGAAAAAATGTCAAATTTAAAACAAATAGCAATATTATTCATTCCATGGTCTCTTATAGTTTTTTTCAGCATGCAGCATCACAATATTCAAGAAACAACGGAGATTTTCTGGTAAATGCGATTTTCTCTGTAACCATTGAATTTAAGTATAGACCATTGTATTCCGTATATGCGATCTAAGTCAACACTAAATTACAGCACATAATTAAGCTGATTCTGTCGAAAAACTTAACAAACATTAACAATTAACTGTGAAGTTATTATTAATTGTTTGGGTTTATTGACGAATGATGCCCCTTCAAAGCCGCCTTGTCAAAATAGAAATTCAACGAATACATGCATATGCAGGATTGTTCACCGAATTGTGGATTGACAAAAAAATAATTTTTAACTTATAAACACAAAGTTACATAAACAAAAATTTATAAAAAACGTTACGCTAACATTTTTATTCAACTCAAAAAACAATAATTTACCGGTGATTCGTTGCTCGTATCAAAATAACACAAATGACCTTTTTTGTTCTAAATGAAATAGAAATTCACAAAAAAAAAGGTAAAATAGAATATGTCAGTAGCCTAGCATAGTTTTTACAAAACAGCAGAGCAAAATGTCGTATCGGCGCCAATGGTTAAATCCAAAGACGTGTTATATTTTTAAAATAAGTGTCCCTGGATACTTATTGTATATAACAAATTTCATGACAAAATTTTAACCCGTTCAGGAATTATTTAAAAATTATAATTTTTTTAAATTAAATTTCAAAACCTTGTATCTCGGTAAGGATGCGACCAGGGATTATAGTATACTAGAACTCTCTATCCTAAAATATTGTGAGAAATCATCAAATGTGTCAAAGTACTTTTGAAACACCCTTTATATCCAAACAAAATGACATCCTAATAAAATATTTAAATATACAGTGAAATTTCATTTTCGGGAATTAGACCTTTTTATCTAGGAAAATAATAAGGGACAATAATTTAATATTTATCAATTATATAATTATTTTTTTATATTTTTCACTGGGAAAATTATGCATTAAAACTATTCAGGGTTCTCTTTGGCTGTTGTATAGTAACTGTCACTGCGCGAAAATTAATCTTTACTATAATCATGAGGTAAGAGGGGGTTCCAATTAATCAAATAGCCTAGAGCTTCCGAAAACCACGGTCCACCTCTGGACTCAATCGTGTATTTTGATCTTGCATTCAATCTTGATGCAATGTAAAATTAATCTGTTAGAAGGAGATTATCAGGAGTTTCGTCGGTTGGATTTTTATATTCTTTTTAAGTTTTGAAACATAAGTTTTATCGTGCTGGGTTAGTTATTACAGGATTATTATTAAGGGTTGAGTACATTTTATAATATATTGGTAATATGTAGAAATATTTACAAAGCCCCCAAAAAAGTAATTTTTAAATATCCATATCGCCGAATTTCGATGGGTCTCACTCCTTTAGAAATAATATATATTGCTCTTGACAGTTCAATGTTGGCCATAATATAAACATTTCTAAATATCTATAAAGGAAAATCGTGAAAAAATTTGACACAGAAATTATAAATGCCCAGCTAAAAAAATTGTCCCTAATTATTACTTGTTAAACAGCTACCTTACATTGTACATTCCAAGTGCGCCAACTTCATGGTAATGGTATATTGTATCCACATCGAGATACTGGCTTTTGTTGTCACTAGAGGCAGTTTTTAATTTTTTTCACGTTATACACTTGACAATGAATAAAATTACACAGGACATAGCTTTTTAAAATTTCACCGTCAAATTTTGATTCATTAATGTTTCACTTTCGATAAGATTTAAACACATTTTTTTTAATTACAGGCTTTCTCTTTACGTAAAGAATGCGAGCATATTAAAAAACTTGCACTAAATTAAATGAACTTAAAACTCGTCTTTAGCACTTACCGGTATCCCACGGTATTTTGACGCATTTCAACTCTTTATTGGTTGAAAACGAATTGATGCAGCAAGAAGCGGTTCTCACCAATCGATCGCCTTTATCTTGTTAAAAGTTGTATGTAGTAATGTTGAAAATCTGATGTTGTACAACTTTATTATTTTAAGTAGAACACCCTGTGTATTAATTAGCAGTCACATAGCTTTATCCTTCAGCTTTTAAATAATATACATATTTTTAAAAATCAAGACGGCTATATGAAGTCAAACTAATCAGTGTTTCTAACTAATTCAGATAAACTAGTAATAATAATTACTTGACCATGGAGAACAAAAACGTGCATTTGGCAAGTATCGAAGATGTTCGATCACACTACTTGTGTATTTGACAGACATTTGAACGCATTTACATATCATCATTTGACTTATTCCATATTTACAGATAACTTATGGCAACAAATGCTGAATATTTGTACAAGTAAAGTTTGGCACACGAATTTGAGTCTATGAAAAGAATGTAACTATGGAAACGGTGCAATGATCATTTGCGGTTGGCTACAACTCTGTATATCCTTGGAAACGGCCTGCTTTTGGCATACCTCCTCCTTTCGTCGATGTTTTAGATCTATGTGGTGTACTTTACACCATGCACACGATATGACAAGTGTTCACAAGTCACGATTTTTTGTTACACCAGTCGTTTGAGTCCGCTTTAATAAAAAACGTTTACGTTAAGCAAAAAAGAAAGCGTGTTACTATTATTGCTGAAAATAAGTCTATAATTATGATTAGAAAAAGGGTTCGACCCATGTTCAATAAAAACCCAGTGTAAATGTTACTAAAAATTGGCATCGACAAATGTGGAACACCGGATCATTTTAAAGGAACTGATTATACACTGCGTGAAAACATGTACAGACATTTTCAATCTTTTAAGAAATCAAAATCACCTTTTAAATAATTTGATCATGTGAGATGAAGGTACTTTTCATATTAATTATCTTGTGAATAAGTAGAGTTGCAAAATTTGGGGATTTAAAAAGCGTGGTGTGCGCCTTCGAGAAATAAAATTTGTGGACAAATCTGCCTGCAAACTGGAGATATATGGCAGCCCGCGCGCACAAAATGCTGCAGCTTCTAAACTGTTCTCTGTGTGACCCACCTTCATTCAATTTAGAAGTTGGTTTCTTTTTTCCACGTACACAAAAGTCGATACTCAGTATAGTCAGAAAAAATAACCCCAGAAAAAATGAAGCAATTTAAAGCCTGATTTTGATAGTTGTAAGGCATATTTATAATTCTTAAAAACTGGAACACTTCTACGGAAAAGGGGAAAGCTCATTAAAAAAACAGATATTTCAAGCGTTCCAACGGTGGTAAATATGAAGCGATATTATAAATGCTGACGTTTTTATTGGCGGCTTTTTTATGTTTGTACATACCCCGAAGACTTAAGACATAAGAATAATGCACCATTGTATTAAGCCGTTGTTGCCTTTTTTAATGACCCACATTACAGGAATCAGAATTTCTGTTGATGATCTCCAAATACCAAAACGTGCATTTGCACTTCATGGCACCTTTATAGAGAATGCGGTCGTTATTGTATCGCTACAACAACTACTATCAATTGTTAGCAGCCCGTCTCTAGCCGTAGAAGGGTCTTCCATGGCTGGTCACCCATCCAACTATTAGTCACGCGCGGCAATGCTTTACTGTGATTATTGTCCGAGATCTGATCAACGCAAGTTACGGCCGGACTACTGATCATGAGATTTTTGAAAAATCCGAGAAAGCAAGATTATAAAAAGTAGTGAATATTTTAAAAAGCAAAGCGAGGTTTTTCAAAGCAATACTATATATTATTTTAGGTCATCTAAGGAAGTGAGCAAGCAAAGTAAATAAACAATTATTTGTTTTATAAAATTACTATTAAATCTGTAAAACAGTGAAACTATTAACCAAAAAAAGTTCTTTTTTTTATATTTTGGAAGGTTTACAAGAAAAAACTAATTATAACATATTGTAGTCACAGATTTATTATTTTTCTCGTGACAGGACTATAACTTTTTTATTCTGGAATCCAGGAAATGGAATTTTACGCAATATTTAAACATTTTATTAGGACGATGTTGTTTTGTTATATAAGATTTGCACCAGAAAATTACCAGCTTATCCCTGTTTAACATTACTTCTTGTGTAACAGTTTATCCTTATACCACTCTTGATTTTTCTGTAAAATTTGAGGATAATTCGGTAAGTATCTTTTAATAATGAATTTTTTAAACATTTTGTAAGACCGCCATTTTATCTCGAAAATTGTATTTTTATCCCAATATGGCCTTTGATACTTTTTGAGTTACACAATTACACTACCGCCCTATATCGTGGGAGGGACAAATCATTACGTTATCACGATTTTAACATATATGCCCAAAAACATGAATTTTCACAACTTTGCATTTTTCATAACTTGCAGAGAGTCTAAAAGGCTCTCAAAGTGCTACACTTAAAGCAATGGCCCGCTTCCTAATTTTTGTGAGGTTTGGTATTTCAGTGATTGGACTGTAAAATATAGCAAACATTATATTTCAGTAAAACCGTAATACCTATCACTTGATGTTGGTGGTCATTTTAAAGTGTTAACTAATCCGATCATCCATCCCTTCTTAAGTTCAAGCCACTAAAAATTTTCTCTCAGGTTACGATAATGATTATGCCCTCGCGCTCCGGCGGCTAACCTGGTGCTAACCTTCCGCACTTTATCGACCAATATGCCCAGCTACATCATTTCAATGTAGGTTTCTCGGATTTGAATCCGCACATGTGTGTTCGAATACCCATTATGTGAAGGACTTATTTTTAAGTTTTTTTAATAGCTTCTAATTAATAAAAATGCAGATTAGATTAGGTTAGGATTGCCTAGATGTGCTGTAAAGAAAGAGCGAGGTTCGAGCCAACAAAGTTCCGAGTCTTTGCGGTGTAGTAGTTTATATTCAGTAAAATCGCAACTCAATACCAATCAACCTATGTAAACAAATGTTCATAATAAACTGTCTTAAAAACTGTTACATTGACGAAATGTGTCAAAATATAATTTTAAATATTTACCGCGTTTCCTTTGTTGCCAAAATCAAACACAAAAACAAGACAAAAATCTCTATTAAAAATAGCAGTTTACAAATACGGAATTAGAGTGACTTTTGAGCGAAATGTATTTAATCTTTTTACTATAATTATACATATAAATGTTTCTAAATTAAACTGAAAGACTGGGAAAAATATAAGCTCAAGAGTGTCAGTTTTGATGATTCTTGATCTATGTTCCAAATTTAAGCTGTATCCTAAATTTCGTGAAAGTGAACCTTTAACAAAGATAACTATAGTTTCCGACTGATTTATTTCTGAAACTATCGTATTTAGGAAAAAAGGAACACGATATTTTAATATTCACCTTCATTTTTATAGTTACATAAAACTGCAATATTTTGGTAAATATCGGTAAAACACGATTTTCTGCAGCATTGATTTTTTTCTCTCGAAGAATGCAATATTTAATTAGTTCAAGTGAGTTCTCCAAGAGTTACATTTGAAAGAATCGGTAAATTTTCTTTACCCGGTACTTCCCTTGTTATGAATCTTTCCTTTTATTAGCAATAGTGAATTAGTTCCGCACATAGTCATTCAGTAACACATATATACCGTCTTTTCAAACATTTTTATTCGGCGCCATTTTGTTCCACCGTATTGGACCAAAAAGTTTTTTTCCTATGCCATACTTGATTTTTAGGCTTAATTAAATATAAATTGAATAAATAATTTTTTAGGCTGATTTCTAAAAACTGTTTTGTTCTGTCAAGTTGAATACGTATAAAAATGTATATGTATGTATTTATCACATCTAATTTCTTGGCAAAATTTGAAGTCAAGATTTTCTAAACAATTTGTCTGCCATTTCGTTCAATCATTTTGAATTAAAACCGCAATTTATTCAGAATATAATCATTATTAAGTCTTGCAAAAAATTTTAATCAATCTAATAAGTAATTTTTTAAGCTGATTTTATAAATATTTTATAAAGCTGCCATTTTCTTTTGCCACCTTCGATTCGTACCAAACTGGCACTTGTTCATTTATACGTAACGCTTGATTTTTGTGCAAAATCTGAATAGTGATTTGCAAATTTTTTAAATTTCTGATATAAAAAATTAAAATGAATCTAACAAAAAGTATTTTGTTAGATTTTTTTGCCAGTTTGTTTCGCCATCTTGGATTCGTACCAAAATATTACCAGCTTAATTTTACGTAATACTTACTTGATCGTGCAAAAGTATTTCTCTAGTTTTAATTTTTTTTACATTTCTCTAGGTTATCATTCTGTTCCGCGATATAGGTTTTTATCAAAATGTTACCCGGTCATCCCCATTAATTTCTGACGAAAACTGTTGAAGTCAATCAGTTAAGTAGTTTTTTAGTTATTCTGCGAAGAGACAGATAGTCCAACAGACAGAGTGAAGTGAAAAAAGCTATTTTTTGGGATCTAGGATCCCTAAAACGTGAAGATCTGATCCTGATCCTCATTTTTAGTGCCAAAATTTTTTCAGACTGAGTACTCTAATGGTTTCATTACAGTCCTAGGACCGTAATGGATTGATTTATAGTCCTGGGACCACAATGGGTTCATTATAGTGCTGAACAATGAACTTAGCAACGAGAAAAGAACTGTCTTTCGGGAATAGTTTTTAACAAAATGTTTACAATGTTTGACTCCAGAAGATAAAGTTTTGTAAGTTATTTGGATCAAACACAATCATTATGAGACACGCCGTGGCATCAGCCTCGGCGAAAGCTTCGTCTGATATTTCAAAATGTTGGCGAAGTCGCGTGGCATAACGGATAAAGTCATGATTTTAGTATTCTGGGAAATTCAATGCTTCCTCATCGGAGGGGAAAAAAGAGATAAGGATCAAAATTTTAAAATGATTCTTTTTGCTTATTTTCCCTATAATCAGCGTTAAAAAATACGTCCGATAGCATTTTCTTTCTCGCTGTATAACAAAAAAGTACTGTGGGGCGGGGTATTGATCTGTTGAACCCGAATCCGCAGTCCGTTTTTTTTTTCCTCTCGCATCTCTGTCAAAAATATCAGCTATCAAATTTTCATAGAAAAAACAAATATCGGTTTCGTTTTTCTGGGAAAATTCTATATTCGGTAGATGGAAATTGTTTTTCGATAATCGAATAACCGCTGACCTGGGTGGGTTAATTGTATTTGAGGCGTATTCAGCTTAATGTGTAAAAAATATATAGAACCTTTTTTGCAGATAATTTTATAAGCCTTTAGTTTATATATCACCATATTTTTCGTTTGACAAAAAGAAAACGAGTTATCGTACAAAAATTAACTTCTACTTAATTTGCACATCTAGAGGGTTGCGCGTTCATCGGGGCTGGCAGATTTTTTATGTTTTTCGTGATTCCCAAATCTAACTATTTTTAAAAAATTACTTAAATTTTTCCATTTTCACATGATTTCTTGACGCACCGCCCGCACTATAAAATGTAGCAAAAAATACATTGAAGCAAAATTGCGTGGAAACAGATCCACATTGTTTCTCTATGAGAGAACCGTCATACCTATCTCTTGATGTTGGTGGTCGTTTTAAAAGGTGAACAAACCTAAGCGTCGTAACTAATCCGAAGACAATACCATCTTAAGAGCGAGCCTATAAAAATTATCTCTCAGGTTACGATAATGAATTAGTTACGGTGACTGGCGTGGCTGAAACAAATAGAGAGGTACGACACGATGGAATTTTGCAAAAATTAGCAACAATTCATGCCTTGACGGGATTTTAAAGTATTTTAATGCGACCGATATATACATCACTTACCTGGAGGATGTAATAAGTAACGTCGATAAGATAGTAATGAACTGTAACATTCAGTGGCGGCTATATAGGTGAAGTAGGCGAAGTGCTACTTCACCAGGAAAAATAAGCAAGCAAACATTTATTATATATCTCTTAAAATTTAAGTTGTTACATTCATTTATTCACCTAATTGGCAAAAAATAAACTGCACATCTTGAATAAATATTTTACTTGACTGTTGGGGGCATGTCTTTTTAAAACTTTCAATCGAACTTTACTATAACAACTATAACAGTGGCGCAAACCGCTTCGACTTTGCTGGAGGTGCTATGTTTAGTTTACGATTTTCCTACTACGTTACCATGACAACGCGTTCGCGATGACGTCGACCGCATAGAAGATTAATGTTAACCAGCTCCATACAACGTTCTCGGTGAATTGCTAATGCAGTACACTACACCTACGTATCGTTTAGTTTGGGGTGGTTGTTTACTTTTATTTTCGCGGATTTCGCTGCAACCGGTTAGTTCCTTTGCAGTTTACTTGACT